>CAUYPO010029159.1:0-10771 GCA_963574435.1 Cheirogaleus major
AGACTCCGTCTCTACTAAAAAAATAGAAAGAAATTAATTGACCAACTAAAAATATATACAGAAAAAATTAGCCGGGCATGGTGGCCCATGCCTATTAGTCCCAGCTACTCAGGAGGCTGAGATAGTAGAATCGCTTGAGCCCAGGAGATTGAGGTTGCTGTGAGCTAGGCTGACGCCACGGCATTCACTCTAGCCTGGGCCACAAAGTTAGACTCTATCAAAAAAAAAAAAAAAAAAAGACATTTAGTTGTCACATCATAACATTTTCTTTAAAAAAACAAGACTTTCTTTTACCACGGTACATTGCTGAAGACCATCTGAGGAAGTAAAGGGAGTATTATTCCAAGAGCTCAGCCAGATGCTGCAAGTAGGTGGACATTAAATGGCATTATTTATCATAAGTAACATGTAAAAGGATATCTTAAAGTCTCTGATTCCAAAAATTTATGTCAGTTTGGCAAGAGACCAGTACCTTTTTAATTATTAAAGCATAAATAGATTTCCAACATTTTCCTTTTCCTAATTATACACATTGATTTGTCATGACACTACCATTTTGCAGGATATGTAAAATGAGCTCTTGCCAGCTTGAACAAGTATTGCAAACATCAAGAATCATTACACTGGCACAATCTATAACACTGTCCACCGTGGCACAAATTTCACTGTAAAGTCTGTCCAATCTGATATAGCTTTGAAGCCAAAAACCTTAAACTTAGAATCCTGTCTCTATTGAATACTAATTGTGTTACTTGAAACAAGTTACCCAATCTTCTGAGCTTTGGTTTCCTGAATACCTATATTTTGTCTTATTAAATGAGATCCTTTATAAACAAACACAAAGAGCACAAAGGTCTACCTACACCACTATAAGCTCTCTACAAACATTACCTCCTTTCTCTTTTGCTCTTTCTCTATACTGAACTGCATTTGAGGAATTTTCATTAAAGGAAAGAGAAAAAAAAGCTGGTAAAATTTGTTCCTACAAAACAGATTCCAACCTAATTAAGTGCAACATGAAAAGAGGGTTTCTTCTTAAATTCTGAGGCAAACGGTCTATGAACATACAGAAACCCAAGTGGGGACTGTACAAATCAGTTGTACCCATTATTGGAATGGCACGCAGACCATAAAAAGAATATTTTAAGGATTGTTTCCATTTTCAAAAGCCTAAGTGAGTATTATGTAATCACAAAGCTACACCAGAAAAGAACTTTGAGGAATCTCCTTTTCCTAAAGACACAGGGTGGGGGATATGCCTGGGCACAGCCGTTAGCAGAGAGGGATAAAGGATAGGGCGCTGGTTCCTGATGAATCCGCCCTGTGACCCACAGCTTTCTGTCGCCCTCACCTTGAACCAGCCTAGAAATAAAGCAAACATCTCTCCTGGGAGATCAGGAGGGGGGAGCCCCTCACCAAGCATCACTTCCCCATAAGTCATCTTTCTATTTCACTTCTTTTAAGGCAGTCTGACAGGCAAGGGACAGTGAGAACAAATCGTTTATAAGTAGAACCCCTGTGATAAAACAGTAGTAATATTTATGGATACTTAGAATTCATATTTTTCCTGCAGGAACCACGAATAGTAACATTTTCTTGGCCAGTCTCAAAATCGTCAATTAGTTTATTTGTTAATACAAATGTGTTGCCTCTTTGGTTCCCTCCTAGGAAGACGGTTGGGAGGATGGGGGAGGAAAAAACTGTCACTACATAGCCTTGCAATTATTCAGAGTACGTTTCATTTTATTTTATGTTAGAGTGGCCAAATTTGTATTATTCTTCTGTTGCCCTAATCATCATCATAAATCAGGAAACAAGAATCTCAATGTCCAATTACCATTCCGAGTAGATACAGGAAGGAAATTAAAGCTCTTTCTAAGTGGAAGAAAGGGCAATTCCACAGAGCTTCCTAAGGGAATGGATACAGCGCTGAACAGTACATTACTGAAAACGAGATAAGCAATTGTGTGATGTACAATTGCCAACACTGTCTAGTCTTTCAGCTTCAGTTCTAAATGCTTACGAGGAATAACATCTTCACATTTTTCATAAAAGCTGCTATAGGAGAAAGCCACTTACACTCACATTCACAAGTATTGCAAATGCAGCAATTATTATTTAAAGAAGAGAGAGAGGAAGAGAGACAGAGACAGAGACCAAGAGAAACAGAGAGAGACTGAAGTCGTGGTTTCTACTGTAGAATGCTGTGGCCAGGAATGTTTTCTACCAAAATCCTGCCCTCACCCTCAGGCTCGGGGGCCCCTCACCTCCCCAGCTGCTTCCTTTAAGGTCCTCAAGCCAGACAGCTACTGCAAAGGGAAAATTGTTTAAAGAAAAGAACTATTAGGTTGGGCGCGGTGGCTCACGCCTGTAATCCTGGCACTCTGGGAGGCCGAGGCAGGCGGATCCCTCAAGGTCAGGAGTTCAAAACCAGCCTGAGCAAGAGCAAGACCCTGTCTCTCCTAAAAATAGAAATAAATTAATTGGCCAACTAAAAATATATAGAAAAAATTAGCCGGGCATGGTGGCACATGCCTGTAGTCCCAGCTACTCAGGAGGCTGAGGCAGAAGGATTGCTTGAGCCCAGGAGTTTGAGGTTGCTGTGAGCGAGGCTGACGCCACGGCACTCACTCTAGCCTGGCCAACAGAGTGAGACTTTGTCTCAAAAAAAAAAAAAAAAAAAAAAATTCCAAAAAAACCCCAAAACAGTTCTACTCCTAATTAACCAGCATATGTGTGCTTGGGGACAGGGGTCCTATGAAGGAGAGTTACAGAGGTGGAGTTATGGAAAACTGAAAATCTCAGTGGGAACAAAACTAAGTAAAAAATGGATTTTTTACTTAAAAATGTTAGTCCAAATGATACCCAGTGCTTAGGAACATGTATACCACTGTACCAATAGAGTAGAAAACCACTAGAATACCACATACTTATAACTTGGAAGAACAAAACTTTATTGTGTTTTCCTGTTCTCTGAATAATGATGTTATAAGCTGCTGATTTAAGTACAGGAAAAGAATGATAAGTAACAAAAAATAAAAGTGGAAAAATAAATGAAAGAAAATACTATTTAGAAGATTTTTCCTTTAATTAATTAAAAGATCAAAGACACAAAGTTAGAGAACCATGACTATGATTAAGTCAATTTTCCTCTTTTTGTTAATATACTAACCACTCTTAATTAAGCACTTAAAGAATGCCTGATTCTATCCTAAGCATTTGACATGTTATTCTCCCCTCCTTTTATATGAGGAAATTGAGTTTTATAAAATTTAAGCTGTTTGCCCAAGGGGCAAATACAGGTAATAATTATCAGCTCCATATATATATGCTTCTCATTACTCACACCCAAGACACTTAGGTACATGGTTCATAAGTAACTCAGTTAGTATAATTCAAACTAGCCAGATGACATAAAATTAAGTAATAGTCTGTCTTCAAAACATTGGCTTTACTATTAAAACCAGTTGTATCCATCAATAAGGATTTTAATTTTAATAAGTCAGTTATATTACCAAAGACAGACAGTGGATCCAAAAAACAGTTCATTAAAAAAAAAAAAACCTAACTATAAGGATAAAAAGCTTTAAAATATGCTATTGGTAAAGGACAGGAAGGACTCTTCTTCTGCTCCATCTGCTTCATATTTTATTTCTAACGTGGTAACTTATATTTAATAGCAAATATTCCAGTGGTCAAGGCAGACTCTTTGAAGATTGAATATGAAGAATGTGGACCATAATGTTTATGGTCCTTTTTGGTATGGCAGACACATAACTCGACCATCCACCACATCCACCGTATGTGGGATTGCTTTTGGTTATATTTATCAGAGAGTATGATGTAGGAATTCCTGACAACTCTAAATGATTTTCCTATTATCAGTATCGAATAAGAATGAAAAAAACACAAACATTTAAAGACACAAACACTAGTTTGTTTCCATACCAATAAGGAAAAGGTTTTTCTTCTTCAAAGAAAAGAAGGTAGGAAACTATAGGTGATAAGAAAGTTACACTTCTTTTTTACTACACAGTATATGTGCTTTCAAAGCAAGAGAGACAACCAGCAGATCAAGAAAGACTAACGAAAGAATGCAGAGCATACAATAAAAGTTATTTGCTTATTTACTGTTTACACCATGCCTCCTCACCAAAAAAAAATCACATGAGCTAATGATAAATGTGCTTCTTAAATATGTAGAAACTATATTCTAAAGATAACTACACAAAAACAATGACAAAATATACTATACTCCTTTACGCTTTAATATAGCATTCTCCTATACTATAAATGACCAACTTAATGAAATGCATACTACTCAGTAAGCTAAATTCACAGACAAATGCAGTTTAAGATGAGTCTATAAAACATCTCTAATGGAGACTAAAGTTAGTATAAAGAAAAAAATGCAGTCATTCAGTGGTCCTACCTTTCAGTATTTTATTACAGTGCTCTTATTTCCCCACTGTCTGCCATTTTGTTTTTTAATAAAGCAGAAGAGTCAGTCACAGTCAAATATAAAGATGTGGAATGTTGACAGGGTACAGGCGAGGGGCATAAGGCATCCCTACACCAAGGCCTGGCTTGGTCCCAGCAGACTTGTGACCCGAGTCCATATCTGTGAAAGGCGGCTATAATCCCAGCAGTTGGATCTCTAAGACCCCTTCTAGCAAACATTTTACAACTCAAAACTGAATGCATAAAACTATTTGATTTTTAAAAAAATATTTGATAGATAGATGGTAAAAACAAAAAAAAATTAATGCCTGAAGCAGTAAAAGGGCAGATGCAAATCCTACTGGGACAACCCTTTGTCAATAAACTTGATGGTTCTACAATATAGTATCTGTGTCAAGTATGGTATCAAAGTTTAACTTAACTCAGGTACCCCCATAACATAGATAGGGGACCACCTAAACTGCCCTTTCCTAGGAAAGGAGGGGCACACCAAGAAGTAGGCAGAAGTCTAGAGTTACTCCTAGCATGTGAGTGATCCTTCTACTAGATCACCTAGACTAACAGAAGCTGCAGGGTACATGTGGCAGCCCCATGACAGAGAGGGACTGATGATATAAACTCTACTCCCAGGAATCAGAAGAGCCAGCAAGTAACAGAATGAAGTCGGGGTATTAATATAAGCCCCTACTTATATTAATATTTCAACTGCTACAGAAACCAATTTCACTAGCAATACTGAAATTGTTTTTACACTTCTGCTAGACTAATTCATGATTCTTCAAAATTTATTAATTGTTAATATTATCGGTAGCCACTAAAGACCTTAAAATATTATATTCATATTTATGCTTGTTTTAATACTGTATGAAGAGATTAAATTGGAAACTGAGTCCTCATTCAAAGTCAGTCCTGAAGAAGAGAAGAACTCCAGGACAGAGGGAGATGAGGGCAGCTACGACGGAAAGACAAAATAGACCAAATCTCCAGGGCCTTCATAAGGAGGGGGAAAGTTCATAAAGTTCCTATGACACATTCCAGATCAGAGTGGTAGGAATGAGATCCCCCTGCATAACTGTTTTGAAGCCCAGAAAGTCAGATCGTGAATAAATAACTTAAATCATTCATCTTATTTGTTCTTCAAAACTTTCTTTTTTTTATGAAACAGACAAGGGGAGTTAAAACTTATCCAAAATGCTGGCTATCATTAATCTACAAAAGCAGTCACAGTTGTTATAATGATATTTGATTACTTTTTACCTTTCTCTACAACATATCATCTTAAAATAGTTCAGCAATATTAACAGTAATATTACACATGGCCAGTAAAAAACTGACAAAAGGTAAGTGTTTCAATGTTTAAGATTTCAGTGTTGCTTAAGGCACAATCTGCAGAATGCCAGTTATACTTCTGACCCAAGAGCACAGCCAGCCAGAAGGCCACATTTGCTTGTGCTTCTGCAACAAGCATAAGCAGAGAAGGCAAAGTGCAGGCATGCATTGCTCTGCTCTTAAGCACTTTAACAAAGCACGTACAGATGCAGAGAGAAAAGTTAGTGTGATAGGAACATAAGCAGCTTAGTAGAAAATATATCTGCTTCCAAGTTCTCCTGAGTAAAAAAGAAGAAAATGTAAGATAATTGCAGGTTCTCAAACAACAACAAAAACCCCACAAGAAAACAAACACGCCCCTTACTAATGAGTCCAAGAAGAGAGCTACAAATGTACATACTCCAGTACCGTTAAGGAAACTTAGCTCTGCTTCAAATGACTGGCTGCAAAACACAAAGTGTTTCGTTCCCGACTGTCATTCACACCATGGTGACTTTCTCAAACTCTCCTCTGGGTAATGAACCTCTTCAGGAGTCTGTCATTACAAGTCTTAAAGAAGTAGGTTGCAACTCTTTTAACATATGTTCCCTAAAATGTGTTCTCCCTTTACCTGCTACGTATCATTAGCTAAAAAGATGCTGTAGCTTTTACTTGTGGTTAATTACATTACAAATTTTGTAGATATTTTGATAGTGTTTTTCTTCAAATTTACCTTCTCACCACCTCTTTCTGATCTGACCTCCATGCGGGTCATCCTTAAACACCTCTCCTTGAGATACGTTGCCTCTGGACACAGAACTAAAGGCGAGGCTGCATTTCCTGGGGAAATCCGATTCAGTGTACCATCTTCAGATGGGCTTGCATTGCTAAAACGGAGCATGTCTCAGCAAATAACTATGTGTGTGTGTGTGTGTGTGTGTGTGTGTGTGTATATATTCCTGCTATCATAAAGCAAAGTTACATGAAGATAACAAGAAAAAGAAATTGCTAGTAATATATTCTAA
This sequence comes from Cheirogaleus major, assembly GCA_963574435.1. NCBI lineage: Eukaryota > Metazoa > Chordata > Mammalia > Primates > Cheirogaleidae > Cheirogaleus > Cheirogaleus major. The sequence continues at coordinate 6,795 of CAUYPO010029159.1, forward strand.
CTTACATTCACAAAACACAGCAAATGCCTCTTGTGCAGATATATGATTTGAGATGGGAGGACCTTACTTGAGACAGAAAAAATTCACTGCACAAAGGTAATGTATTGACAGGTTCAAATCAATTAAAGAAAAAGCTAATATCAACAACTCAATTTTCTTCTGTATATAAGGTTATGGCATGTATCTGTGGGACACTCGAAGAGCCACAAGGGAAGTAGCATAACATAAAAATTAAAAACATGAACTTTGCAGCCAGACTCCTTGGGTTTAAATATGTTTCACCACCTGCTAGTTGTGAGACCTTGATCAAGTTATTTAACTTCACTTTCTCTATTTCCTTACCTGTAAAAATGAGAATAATCATACCATTTACATCAGAGTGTTGTGATGAGGATTCAATGACCTATCTCTGTAAAGCAATTAGGGATATATAACAAGTGTCTATTAGATAAAATGCTACACAAGTTTCGGCAGCCATGCAAAGAGCTAAAAGCAGTAAAACTCTTTGTAATAGTGGCAAAAGTTTAAAATGGGCTGGTGGGGACACACCAAAAATAAAATGACACATCACTGAACTGGGTATGAGATTTCAAGTGTTGCCAAACATTAAATTAAATATAGACACCAAAGTGCTGGACTCTAAACATATTTGATCTTTCTAAGATTGGCACTAAAATATACCTAAATGTGCTCTCATACTCCCATCTAGTAATGGAGCGTTCCAGACCAAGTCTGGCCTCCACCTCTCTCTGTCCCTGAAATTGTCATTTCAAAACTAAAGGATCCAGCATACATGTTTGATCTCTAAGGCCCAACTCTGATAGTCCCAGGGAGGTGGCAGCCTGATTCTTAAGAAAAGTGTGAAATAAAACGAGGAAAATAGATATTTTTGTACAATTTTAAGCAAAGAGTTGCTGGGTAAGACAGAAAGCAAACCCTCCTCCTTTCCTCCCACTGTAGGGCAAAAATAAAAAGCAGAAAATAAAATCACTGGGCTTTGCCTAACAAGTCCATTCGTACAAAGGAGCAGGGACAGGACTAGCACCCCGGACTCAACCAGTGCCCACATTCGAGGCCCACAGCGGGAGGTGTAGCTCAGCACGCACTCGGCAGGGCACTCATTTGTGCAATGCCATTAGAAGCAGGGCTGCATCAGACACAAAAGGCCACGAATTGTATGATTCCATTTCAATGAAATGTCCAGAATAGACAAATCCATAGAGACAGAAAGTAGATTAGTGGTTTCCAGGAGTTGGGGTAGGAGAAATGGGGAGTGACTGGTAACAGTTTCCCTTTGGGGTGGTGCAAATGTTTTGGAATCAGTGGTGACAGTTACACAGCTTTGTAAACATGCTGGCCACGGAACTGTACAGCTTAAAAGGGTGGTTAGTAAATTATACCTTAGCAATGCGGGGGAAGGTTAGGTCTACCTTTACAATAGAGGATTCTATTATGTAGTAGTAGTCTGCCTTCTCTTATCGGTAATAGAGGGACATGAGGAGATTAAGGTAATTATGTCAACAGTTCTTGATAACAAGAATGCTAGAATTAGATTTCAAATTGCCTATACAAGGTGGCCAAAAACTCTGAAACACAGAGGTCAGGGATTAAAGGCCTTGTTCTCAAAGAGCACAAAGGGAAATTATGCACGTAGAAAATAAGGATAATAGCAGGAAGGGGATACAGTGACAAGGCACTGCTGCCACCCACTGAGCACTGGCCAAGCGTTCAGTTGTCTGTATGCTCTGGCATGCTGTAAGGCCACCTGGAGCCAGGCGCACCTGAGCTTCACCCACGGATTTCCCAAGGGGGTGAGTCAGTCATAAGAAAAGCTAGGAAGCCAGATGAGTTTTTTTAAACTTCATTTCTGCACCCTGCAGTCTCCAGGCCCGATGCTGACACACCGTCTCCACTCCCTGTGATGCCCCGCTCTCTGTGGCCCAAAGAGAGGATACAGCAAGAGCAAAAGCTGAAAGGCGAGAAAGGAAGGGAATACATTTCTGACAACAGTTTGGAAAGATCACCAATTCTTTGCATAGGTCACAGCAGCCAGAGTGACCTGAACATGTAAATCGTATCATGTCATCCCCTATTTAAAACCCACCCGAGGCAATCAGGAAAAATGCAAACTGTCTACAACCATGTGGAACGAAACACACTTCAGTCACCAGTCACAGCCCTGCCTACTGGCACGGTACCCCTCTGGCACCTCCCCGACACCTCCCTCTTGGAACTCAGCTGTCTGCTGCCTGGGGGCCTGGCTCTGCGCCTGGCTAGCCCCTTCTCATTCCTCGGGCCTTAACTCAAATAGTACTTCAAATAAATAGCTAGAGAGGGTCTTTCCTGTGATTGTCTGCCATAGCAGTTTATTTTCTTTAGAGGGCTTACTGCACTGTCACTGTTTTACCTGTTTCTTGCCTGTTTACCCTGGTAGACTGCTCGTTCAAAGAGGATAGAGACCATGCCTACCTATTCCTTACCATATCTAAAGTGCTACCACATTTGTCTGGCACATGGATAGCATTTGATTTTTGCTAAATAGATGAATCCTCTTTTTTTAAAATAACTCTGGCTGGAGAGCATATGGAGAATTACAAGAGGCATGGGGAATAATTAAAGTGAAAGCAATTTCTATGGTTTGAGTGTTGGTGTTCCCCCAGAATCCATCTGTGGGCACTCAACACGCAATGTAATAGTACTAAAAGGTAAGAACTTTAGCGGGTGATTAAGACATGAGGGCTGCCCTCATGAATGGGACCAGTGCCCTTATTAAAGAGGTTCGAGGGAGCCTGTTTGCCCCTTCCACCATGTGAGAATGCAGTAAGCATGTGCCATCTTTGAAGCAGGGAGCAAGCCCTCAACCTGACACCAAATCTGCTGGTGCCTGGATCTTGGACTTCCCAACCTCCAGAACTGTGAGCTATAACTTTCTCTTCTTTACAAGTTACCCAGTCTAAAGTATTTTGTTATAGCAGCCCAAATGGACTAAGACAGTGATCAGAGACCACACTTTAAGCAACACAGATTTGGGTGCTACTAAAGACCACCATTTTCACAGACTTTTTTTCTTTCTTTTGGACAATTATACAATCACATTGGTTAATCAATGAACAGACTTGATCAGACCAATGTAACATTGCCTGAATATTTACTAACTGGAGGTCAGTATGCTTTATACTGTACACATAGTCCCATTTTTCCTCCACAAGGTAGAGCCCCAGGCAAGGCTCTGGCCTATTCCCAGGGTCAGGAAGCCATTTTTCCCTCCCTCTCTCCCCATCTTCAAGTGCAAAACGCACTGGTTACTGCTGCTGCTCTACACCCGAGGTTCTCAACATTGACTGCACATTCGAATCCTTTAAAAATTAAAAAAGATTGAGGAGCCTTTAAAAATCCCCAAACCCAGGCCACACTCTATCTAGACCATTTACATATAAATCTGTGGGAATGCTGGTCCCAGACCAGCATGAGTATTTTTTAAAGCTCCTCAAATGACTGCAGTGGACAACCAAGCCTGAGAACCACTATTTTATCTTATTTTATTTTATTTTTTTAGAGTCCAGGGGCTTTTATTAGGTTTGTCTCCTATGCCATGAATTCATAGGGAATAGGTTCTGGCAGCTCAAGGTCCTTTCTATGCTTTTCACAAGTGTGCTATGCCTATTACACCATGAATTCATAGGGAACAGATCCCAGCACCTCAGGCTCCTTTCTGTCGCCTCTCACAAAGTGGGACACCTATTATGCCACGAATTCATAGGGAATAGGTTCCAGCAGCTCCGGCCCCTTTCCATTGGTTCTCATAAAGTGTGCTTCTCTGGGTGGAGCAGGCTGTAGCTTCAGTTGAACCCAGGTACCTTTCTCTTTGGCTTCCTTCTTTTTCTGATCATTTTCCTTCACACATTTCAGGAAGCTATCTCGGCTCTTAGAGTGCTTAATGTGCTCAATACGCACATTAATCCTCTTGGCAAGAATCT
>CAUYPO010029160.1:0-11695 GCA_963574435.1 Cheirogaleus major
TGAGCCACCACGCCCGGCCTAAGTCTTCTTGATCCATGAACAAGGGATGATTTTCATTTATTTAGATCTTAATTTCTTTCAATAATATTTTGTAGTTTTCAGAGTATAAGTTTGGCACTTCTTTTCTTAAATTTGTTCCTAAGTATTTTGTTTTAAACTATTATAAATGGAATTGACTTCTTTATTTGATTTTTCGATTGTTCATTTCAAGTGTATAGACATACAATGGACTTTTGTACATTGATCTTGTATCCTGCAACCTTGTTGAACTCATTTATTAGTTCTAATCGTTTTTTGGTGGATTCCTTAGGATTTTCCACATATAAGTTTATGACATCTGTGAATAGAGATGGTTTTATTTCTTCTTTTCCCTATCTGAATGGCTTTTATTTCTTTATCTTGTCTTATTACCCTGGCTAGATCCTTTAATACAATGCTGAATAGAAGTGGCAAGAGCAGCATCCTTGTCTTGTTTCTGATATTTAGGGGAAAGTATCCAGCCTTTCACTGTTAATATGGTATTAGCTGTACATTTTTCACAGATGCTCTTCTATTCCCAGTTCATTGAGTGTTTTTATCATGAAAGTGTTTTGGATTTGTCAAATGCTTTTTCTGCACCTATTGAGATGATCATGGGCTTTTTGTTTTTCTCTCTATTGATGCGTCCTATGACGTTAATTGACCCACCAACCTCCCAACCACGACCTGATGAGAGATTCTAAGCCAGAGTTAGGCAGCTAATCTGCCCCTGCTTTCTCCACCCACAGAAACCGTGTGAGATAATAATCGCTTATTCTTTTCTAAGCTGCTGAATTTTAGGGTAATTTGTTATGCAGCAATAGCTAACAAATACAGTATTATTGTCACTGTTTTATAGATGTGGAAACTGGGGTTGGAGTGTCTATCTGTCTCATAAGCCTGCTCTTGGTTACAGAGTTAGTAGTAGAAGTGATTTCAACCAGGTCTTCTGACTTAAATAGTGAGTTTTCCCCCACAAATTTCTACTATATTTAATGACTCAGCCCAAGTTTACTGCAAATTGTCTTGGGTTGGCAGGCCCATCTCATGCAGTTGGACAGGTAGTTCACTGCACAGGGCCAAGTGGCTGAGGGGGCAAATGAGGACTGATATCTGACCTGTGCACCCTGGCTCAGGGCTGCATCTGCCCAGAGGAAATGGCACTTTTTCATACTTTCCCAAAGGCACAGTCTAATACCAAGCCATATGCCCAGAGGGATGATATCCCTAGAGAGGATCCCCTTTGAATTTGCACAAAGGCACTGTATCAAGCCTGTTAGGTTGTTCAGCTAAAATAATATAACTAGAAAAAATTTCATATTTCCCTGTTTACTGGTTTTACATGCCAATAAGACAACATTAGTCAATGGGGCTAGTCCCAGACAAATTTTTAATCCATAAGAAGATTTATTTTCACCACCTTCCCTTCTCACCACCACCTCCCTAAACCACCACGCCACCCCACCCCAATCCTTGGCTTCTTCCCGAGGACCTTGTTCTTCGGAAGAAGAAGAGAAGGAAAAAGACCTCATTATTTCAGTGTCCTCTGTGTGTTAGCACATGGCTGGATAGCTTACACACTCGATATCACTTAATGTTCATGAGTTTGAGAGGCAGGTATTATTATCCCCATTTTATAGATAAAGAAACCCACTGAAAGAGGTCAAATAACTTATTCCAGTCATACAGTTGGTAAATGGTGAAATCGACGTTAGAACTCAGGTCCACCCGGCTCCAGAAACAATGCTCTGCCCACCATACCTTGCTGCTCAACCTCACTAACAAATCCAAGGTGATGTCCCGCCAGGAGCATCAGTGTCCTCATACAGAACTACTGCTGCACAAACAACACTCAAGACCCACATACATTTATCTACACAGTTGGACTGTTGAGCCTTGAAGTATGGGCTCGTTTTGTAGGTTAAGAACTCAATGCACCCTCCAAAATGTACCACATCATTGGTCTCCTTGACTTAGGGGTAGCCCTATGGACAAATCTCCACAGATACAATCAGACAATCTAAGTCCTGGATCTCAGAGGCTGGTTTCCTTTCTAACTCCAAGATGGAAAAAAAAAAAAAAAAAAAAAAAAAACCATGTACTGATACAGTGAGGCAGACATTCATTTTTCCTTCAACCAATATTTAATGAGTACTTACTAGGTATCAGGTATGTGACAGGCCCAGAGGATACAGCACTACACACGGCAGGTATGTTCCCTGACCTCATGGAGCTTAGAAGATAATGGGACTCCTTAAACTTGCCCTTCCTCCTTTTACACACACACACACACACACACACACAGACAAACATAGCAACCTGCAGTAGAAAAAGACACTACTCACATTGCTCTCATTATAACCCCTATATCGGAAGGCTCAATTGACTGGGGCAGAGTTTGGTGGCTTAAAAGCAAGTAGTAAATGGGAAAGTTAAGGCAATGCCTCCCAAAACCCTTCTCCAGTGAACAACTAGAGTGTACACACATATGCCTCTAAGCAACTGCTCAAGAGGCAGAGGAAGCAGCTCAGACCATTGCTCCCCGACCTGCAAGCAAAGAGAAGTACATGTCTGGGAGAAAGAATGCTGAGAAGAGATGACCCTTAGGAAAACTTGGCTTTAGAATCAGGAATGTCAGCTTGTTATTGCCACAATTTGACTAGGGGATCTCAGAAGGTGGCAGGGTTTGGGTTCGTTTTGGAACAACATGTAGAAAGAATTGACGGGCCACCCACAACCTTATCTGAACCTAAAATGTCTGCAAAATTGGACAACAAAGTTCAGAGAAACAGCCTTTTCCTTGCAGAATTTTGGTGCCAAGGTCCCTCCTGGCCCAATTGTAACTGAGTAAATATAGAAGCCAAGAAACTTAAATGGAATTTTTGGAACTTGATCCTGGGTGTGCTGCAAGCTGACAGAAATATTTGGATTGATGAAAGTGGGGTGTAGGCTTGTTTGCTTTAGGGTCCGTCCCATCCTACAGAACCTTGGCTAGTGTTGTAGAGGCAGGCTGGCTTCCAAGCTCCTTGGAAAGACCAAAGTTCAGAGTGATCTGTCCAAAAACCTCTCCCTTTACAAGGTATCATATGGAGAATATTAGTTGACAACCCCATTTTAAGACAGAACAGCTTCGAAAACTCTACATTCCAGAAAAACTGGTTAGAAAAGTGAAGTTTGAAACCATGTCCAAGAAACAGATGCACAAGTCCTGATAAGGCAGTAGTGTGGGCGGTCTCAGGGCTACTGCGAGGGCAAAGGACAGGCCAGCGTGCAGGGAGCCAGGCCCTGCGGCCCCTTCAGCCCGAGCCTCTCAGATGTCACCCTTATAAACTGGGGAGCTGAAGATTTAATTTAGGGGGAAAAGACCCAGATAGATGAGCTAGGTTAGATGAAGATACATAGGTGATCAACTGATAGAGGGTTGGTAGGTAGAAAGAGATACACAGAGGTAGACGAAATACATAAAACACAAGCAGCCCTGGTGGGTGGAAAGCACGCTGCACTGAGATTCAAGAGAAACGGCTTCTGGTCTAGGTGCCACTAGTCCGGTGTGATCATAAGCTGTAAGTCTCTCTCTCTCTCTCTCTCTCTCTCTCTCTCTCTCTCTCTTCATCTGATAAATGCCCCACGTGAGTTAATGATTTCTAAGGACCTTTAGCTCCAACGGAAGTTGGTTCTCTGATTGCGAGGAAGCTCCAGAAGAAGCTTACACTTGCCTTTAATGATCTTGGAAAGCACTCTAATCTCCTTTGGGAAAACGGAGTTTTATGGAAAGATAAACCTGAGAACTGTTTAGTCTTCTCCACGCTCGTAACTGATCACAGAGAGCAATTCAGAGACGAAATCAGCACACCGTGCTCCAGAGAGGACTACAGCATGCCCTGAGTCATAATATTAACCCCAACGAGGAGAACAATAAGAACATATTGTTACTGAGAACTCAGAACGGGTCAGACACAGGGCCTAGCATTTTACACATATGGACTCACTTAATTTCCATCACATTGCTACAAAGATGGAACGATTATCACTCTCATTTTACGGATTAGGAAACTAAGGCTGAAAGAGGTTAAGTAATTTGTCCAACGTCCCATTGTCACTGATAACAGAAGCAGGTCTCCGCAGCAGGCGGTCTGACGCGGGCGCTCTCAGCCACTACGCTGTTAAAATGGACAGCGAGGTGGGGACCCTGGTGATGTTCGGAGGCTCATCAGGGAAGGGAGGAGAAGCGGTGGAAGCCATGAGATGCATTGCCCAGCTACTCAGTAAAGACTTGGCTCTTAGAGGGATGCCTGAGAGATACTTCAGAATGGGTGGCCAGACATGTTGAGTTATTAAGGAACAGTGGCTCCAAGGGACAGAGAAGGGACAGGCTGAAAAATAGCTCTCCAAAGGAATGGTGAAATCAGGTCACTGACCACTGGCAGAATGAGGGAAAGATAAACAATAAACAGGCAGGTCCCTATAGACACGGTGAAGCAGGCATTTGGCAAGGGGAACTGCCAGAAATTCATGCCAGGTATCCAGGGGTCTGTCCGCATTGCTTAATGGTCCTGGGACTATCTGAATGGATCTCGTGCACTGCTGAAGTCCCAGTGTAAATCTTAAAAAGGGTCAGCTCTGGGTCAAGTGAGCTGAGAGAAGGCTCTGGGTCCAACTGCTGAGGTAGTTTTTCCGCCATATTTGCGCCTGTTCCCAGTGGAAGCGGAGAAAGGAAAGGGACACAAGCTACCGATTCGGTGCATTTCCCCGCAGAGCACGTGACTTGAGTTCCCAGAGAGTCCTCTTCCCTGTGCTCTGCAGCCTTTACCTTCTGTCTGCGATTTCCAGGACCCCAATCTTCCCTTCCCTCCTCCGTCCACACGGCTTGTTCGCATCTCCCTTAGGGGTCCTCAAACTTTTTAAACAGGGGGCCAGTTCACTGTCCCTCAGACTGTTGGAGAGTGCACACTGTGGGCCCGGGACGAGTCAGCTGCTAAGCAGGACAGGCAGTGGTGGCAAAAACACCAGGTGGGCCAGATAAATGTCCTGGGCGGGCTGCATGTGGCTGGCGGGCTGTAGTTTGAGGACGCCTGCAAGCAATAGTGGTTGGCTTGCCAAGCGACAATGAAGCATCACTGTCCCTCCGAAAGGGTCTGGAAAGGCTGGTCTACAGGATGGAAAGACAGGCACTGGCAACGAAGGCAGAAACCAACCAGGAGCAAAGGACCAGCATATCGCCTGCCACGAGGGAGGGAGCGAGGGAGAGAGAGAGAGGAAAAGACGAAAGAAGGGAGTGGAGAGGGAGGGAGGGAGGGAGGGTGGGTTACTTTGATAGGCAGTTATATCTGGTCTAAGGATTTGGAGACCTCCAGACCACATCAGGAGGTGCCAGCAGCCAGTGAACACGACAATGTCACAAAATGAGTCAGGTGATACATTCTATTAGTGACCTTGATGGCTGCTCTGTCCTGTTTTGTGTTTTCAGCCCTAAGTCTTTTAAAATCCTCCACTGAGTGGTCCTGATAACAATCCCACTTTATCTCCCTCAGCACCCAAGGGGGGGGGGGGTCCTCATCCCCTAGTGAAATCACCTTGTCTGGTCTTCTCATGATCTTTTTTTGTGTGTGTGTATTTTTTTTTTTTTTTTTTTGAGACAGAGTCTCACTCTGTTGCCCTGGCTAGAGTGCTGTGGCGTCAGCCTAGCTCACAGCAACCTCAAACTCCTGGGCTCAAGTAATCCTCCTGCCTCAGCCTCCTGAGTAGCTGGGCCTACAGGCATACACCACCATGCCTGGCTAATTTTTTCTATATATTTTTTAGTTGGCCAATTAATTTCTTTCTATTTATAGTAGAGATGGGGTCTTGCTCTTACTCAGGCTGGTTTCGAACACCTGACCTTGAGTGATCCGCCCGCCTCGGCCTCCCAGAGTGCTAGGATTACAGGCGTGAACCACTGCGCCCCGCCTCTTCTCATGATCTTATCTCACTGCCTTTTATTAGAATTATGTGCACACCGGTTTGTCTCTCAAACCAAAGTATAAACTCCTAAAGGCTAACGTGCTAGATTTTCTATCTGTCCTCCAGGTTCACCTTCCACCTTCTCCACCCTGCCCTGGGGAGGCTTCCTGCCCTTGTGGCCAGTGGGTGTCCCAAAGGAAAGATGGGAGGGCGGGAAGAGAGAGTCCAGGTTGTCATTTCCTCCTGCCGGGCGTACTTTGGGCAGTGGCTGTTTTTTTTACCAAATGCCACAGCTCCTGACCAAGGGCCCCTGGCTGATGGCCACAGCTCTCCGCAGGTCGGGCCACTCCTTCCCTTCGCCCCTGCAGCTGAGAGGTAGTAAGGATTTCCACCTTGTTAACCCTGCATGCTGCACCATCCTTTCCTGGGCCTCTCAAGCTTACCCCACAACTTTGTAAAGTGAGCCTTCATTAAACCTCCTGTCACCTGTTTATTCATTGATGATCAGTTCTTCAGTGTAGAGCTGACACTGTGCTAGGCACACGCCAGTGTCATGGTGAAAGTGAGCGCTGTGTCCCCTCTCCCTCCTTCCTGCTAGGGCCCTGGAAACCCAGCCCCAGCCCTACGGGGGCTCTTACAACCCAATCCTTTTCCCTTCACTAATTCCACTGAAGGCGATTAATATTTGTTTGGATTTAGGCTTAGAAATCTCTCTTACAGTGTAAATATGACTTCCAGGAGAAGCACATTCTTATCATGATCATCGTAGACATGAATGAGCTTATCAGACTTACTGGGGAGAGTGAGTAAATAGAACATATTTGAGAGCCTACAGTTTACCAGCCATTATTGATGTCTTCTTGCTTACCTGAGTCCCTCAAGACAGTACAGCAGAGGTTGCCTTCGATTCAGACAAAGGGAGGGAAAGGTTGGTCATGGCAATGCCAAAAAGGACCCTCAGGGTGGTGGCCCCATGGGTGTGGGGACACAAGAAAGGGATTGTGTCCAAAGATGGGGACGGGCCGGAAAGGAAACTCGATTCATTCATGTATTTGTGCAGGGCTGGCCCACCCACTTCCTTCCTCCTCCTCTCTGCCTGCCACTGCTCCCCTGCACGAACTGCCACTTCCTCCTCCTTCCCTGCGATTTCCTCGGTTACCACTCACATATGTACTTTCTGGGTTGCAGAGGAAACTCATGTTCACTATTGCTAAAAAAGATGCCAGGTGCCTTTTATGTAGCACCCAAACATCTGAGAGTCTGGGGAAAAACTTAGGGAACCAGACACAGTAGTTCTATGAGGGCGCTGACATTTATGGCTCCACCTGGAATGAGCGCCTGTTACGTGGCCAGGACTCCAAGAGGCAGGATTTGTCCCTGTTAATGGGCTCAAGACACCCGGAGGGCTAATGTGGTAGCAGATTGGAGTGACTACTCCTTTCCCCAACACCTAAATAAGAACCAGTGAGAAGTGGATCAGACAGATCAGGCCCTATGAGTGTGGTGTGGGGGGCCTTAATGACCGTCTGGAGGGGCCCCTGCCACTGTTACATGATTCTCTGAGGCACAGGCCTCTTTGCTGCCAGGGATGGGGGAGAGGCAAGGGTGTGTCAACTCTCTGATCACAGGGGCAGCACTGGGCTCTTGCTCCTGGGATTTGTGGCAGCACCTGGCCGACTGGAGAGATGGCAATATTTCCCAGCCTCCACTAAGTTCTGGCCAATGTGCTATAAGTAGAAATGATATATGGCAGCTTTCAGGAAATCTCTTTATAAGATAATTGTCAGGCAGGCACCATTTTTACCCCTCCTTCATCATTCCTTTCTTCTTTCTGCTGCTCTGAATGTATATGCAATGGCTGGAGCTTGAGCAGCCACCTAAAACTATGAGTTAGTTCCCATATGCAGAGGGTAACAGAGTATTAAGACTGAAATCTGGGTCCCTGACAATTCGCATGATTATACCAGCCCTGAACCACTTACCTCTAGACTTGTTATATTTAACACCTTTCGTACCGCATAGAAATCTCTAAGACATATGCCAGGGACCGCACGTTTTTGGGCAAACTGCACGTATTTAAATCATCATAACTACAGTGAAAAACGAGAAAACTCATGAGCAGTCCTTAACAGATGACGCGCGAAACAGGAGAAAACTCGTGAGTGGTCCTTAAGGTGTTAAAAGGAAAATAAATTTATATTTTGTTTAAAAACACTGTTATTTTGCTTTCTTTGTTATATGTGACCTGATCTAATTCTAACTGGTAAAATATCTCTCCAGGATTTAGGAATAACACATGTTATCTTAAATAAATTCCGGTCCAGAAACTTCATTGTCACTTCCTTAATTTCTCCAGAGGTGTCAAAATATGGAAATCACTTTTCCTTTCTTTCCAGGGATGTGAAGGCAATGTTTCCGTGGTTCCTGAGGATGTCCATTTCGTGGTCTAAATGACGAAGCAGAAAGTGCAATGTCATCTAGGTTCCTAGCCAGGCTCAGGGGCAGGGTTCCCACCCCGGTTCATGGGTCCCCTGAGAGCAGCTGTGCCACAGTCTCACTGTTCAGTAGACACAAAAGACCCACCTACATTTAGGGCCAGTATAGAGATTAGTAGGGATTTAATGTCTCCAAATCACTTGATGATCCTTAGATGAAAAGAGGCTTAGGAAATAGAAATACATCCTTGTCCTCAACTAGAAAACAACATTCTGTGAGTCAGAGCCAGTGCAACACAACTGAGACCGAGAAGGATATATCTGGCCATTTCAGGAAGTAGTTAGCGGTAGAGGGAAGTGGTGAAGGAAGAGGAAGGTGGAGGGTGGAGGGTGGAGGCTGGCAGGGAGTGGACATGCTGTTCCTGATCACTCTTTTCTCCAGCTGCGCTAGCCATGTGGTGCGTTTTGGTCCCCACGTGGACTCTACTGCCATCATCGCTGCCCCAAACATAACCTTTAGATCATTCCTTGAATAAGGCACATTATTGCACAGCGACAGGCCTTTGTCATGCTGTTCCCTGTGTTTAGAAAGTTCTTAACCCTCCACCACATGGAATATCTCTCCTCAGTAATACCTTCCCAGATTTCCTCAGGCAGAGTCGAAACGTTTGTCCTCTGTGCTTGCAAAGCACTTTATATATTCCAGCAAACTTCAATTTTTAGGGTTAGCCAAGGGGCTGCAATAGATGCACACTTAATTTGCATGAATTTAACTGCATAGGCTCAGTGAACAGAAAGAGGGAAAAGAAGAAAGAAAAAAGAAAGAGGAAGACATCTTTTCATTCCCCATCCCCTACAAAATACACCTTTTTAATTGTTTAAAGGAAGTTCTAGTTGAAATACAAAGGAAAGCAAACGAAGTTATTTAGAGTTGATTTATGGGGTTTTTTAAGGGGGTGATTTTCTGGACCATTTGTCATTTCACTTTCGATGCTGATTGTGGACAGTCTCTGAATAAGACGTGACCCCTCTGCACAGTGTCCTGCGACTGCCGCTGCTTTTTGGCTGTGAGTTTCTGAACAGAAGGAACATTGTGATACTCATCTGGGGACCTTGTGGGTCTAGCTTAGTCCCTGGCACACGGTTAATGCTCAATAAATGTTTGTTGAAAGAAAAGGTGAGTGACTCCAGTGTTTCCCACCGGCTAGACCACAGTCAGGATCTGGGGGAGACTGTCTCACCCAGTGCAACTCTACAACAGCCTTTCCAAACTGTCAATCAACCCCTTCTTTGAAGACACCTAGACCTGAGCTGTTTGCTTTGCAGAGCAGCCCACGTCACTGCAGACATGCGTCATGTTAGAAGACAGGGGATGCCCATGGCACCATGAGCACAGGGGCTTAAGTGACTTCCCTGCTGCTGCCACTGCCAATGTTGAGTTGCTAATGGAAAGCGAGGCCGTACGTTCTTCATTAATTACACTGGCTTTCTGTCGTCGGGGCCTGGGACGTTGACAGGTATCAAGGGCCCCTTCCATTCTCAGCTGTGCTCCTGAGACATCAGTCTGTTTCTAACACCCCAGCTACGCAGAGATCAGCCTTCTGTGATCCGGGGAATCGCTGTGAATTTCGGTGAGTAAACCAACTCTTGATCACCCATCGCAGTAGATGGAGGAGGGACGAGGACCTGCGGGTGGCAGCGGGCTGATGATTGCTCAGCTGTACCAGGAAGACAAGGAGCTCCCGTTGCTGGTGTCGTGGGGACGTGCACGTGTCTTTGTGAGGAGCATAGCGAGGACGTCTTAATGTGTTTGTTTTCAGTTTCTGTCTCCCTCTGATCTCCTCCTTCCACTCCATTTCATAGGGCGATTAAACATCCCTGCTTTTTATTCATCCGCTACTTCAAGGAGTGTTTTTTGGGCACGAACTCTGCGCCACGCACTGTGCTGATCGTTTGGGTTCGGTGTGGGAAGCGCTCACAGTCTCACAGCGGGACAAGTACAGGGAGGTGACACAACATAGTGTGGCAAGTGCTAGAACAGGCTGAAAATATGGGAGGAACCTAACCTCAAACGGGAAGAGAAAATAACAAAACGATGATGACAACCACAATAACAATAATAAAACATAGTGTTTATGTGAGCCAGGTAATGTCCTATGGACTTTACGTGCATTAACTTATTCAATCCTCATACAGTTCTATGAGGTGGGTAAGGTTATCATAATCCTCATTTTAAAAAACAAAAACAAAACCTGAGCCCAGCAAGGGGTACATAACTTGTTCAAGGTCATGCGCCAGGACATGGCAAAGCTGGGATTTGAACATAGTCCGACTCCAGAGCCTGTGCCCTCAGCCGCTGCCTTGCTCTGCCCTCTGGAGAGGACGGGAGGTCCTCCAAGGGAGGTGACCGTGTGATCTCTGACCTGGGACCTGAAGGACAAGTGGGCTCAGCACAGGCAAAAGAAAAGGGAAGTGTGGGTAAGACGTCAGGGAGTAGTGAGTGGTAAGTCTAGGAAGGTAACCAAGGGGCAAATCAGGAATGACTAAGAAATTTGGCTTTCAACCAGAAAAAGATGAGGAACCACTGAAGAGTCAGACCTGCTTTTTACAAAAGTTACTCTGGCTATAGCGGAGACAATGGATTTGTTGGGTTCAAACTGGAGGCAAGAAGACCAGAGAGGAGAGAGTCGTTACAGTGACCAGCCTGAGAGCTGGCATCGCCTGAACCGAGCAGCGGCAGGGGGGAAGCAAAGTAGCTGTGAAGGCCTGTGATGGTGGGTAGGACCTGATGATGGGTTGGGTGTGAGCAGGTGAGGAAGAGGGAGCCACCTGAGGCATCACCTGAGCTTCTGGCATGGGTGACACATGGGTGCTGGTGCCAATCACTGACAGCCAACCCCATGCAGTTCTCTGCCCCCTCCCAAGCATCCCCCACTGGGATGAGAAGGGGAACAGTCAGAGCCTCCCCAGCTCTCCCGATCCCACCATCCACCACGGCTGGGTGCAGGAAGCTGTTCTGCAGTCTGCAATCTATCCTCTCTGGGAGATCCCTGTCAGACCTGAAAAGGTCAAGGGTTGCCCCAAAGAAGATGGGGCGGATATCGTGACAATGAAGGAGAGACCCAGTTAGAGAGAGAAGACAGACCCTGCCTAGAGTCCAACCAGCCAAGGGCCATGCAAGTGCTCTGGAGGCTCATCACTGCCTGTTCTGAGAGTGCTCTTGCCTGGGGACAAGAAATCATGGGGCTTGGGCTGGATCCGCACAGTCCTCACCCTAATGAATCTATAAAATGTGCACCATG
>CAUYPO010029161.1:0-16482 GCA_963574435.1 Cheirogaleus major
AGTATCTCAAGAATGGAAAAACAAGCACCACATGTACTCACCAGCAAATTGGTATTAACGGATCAACACCTAAGTGGACATATAGGAATAACATTTGTCGGGTGTTGGGCGGGTGGGAGAAGGGAGGAGGGGATGGGTATATACAAACAATGAGTGAGATGTGCAACGTATGGGGGATGGTCATGCTTGAGGCTCTGCCTCGAGGGGGGAGGAGGGCAAGGGCAATATACATAACCGTAATATTTGTACCCCCATAATATGCTGAAATAAAATAAATAAATAAATAAAAGTCCATGTCTTGAGGGAAATGTCTAAGTGACATACAGAACTTCACCAGCAGATTCTGGTATCTGCCAGGCATCGTTCATTGTAGTCAGCACAGAGAAGGAGTCAGCAAACTTTTCCTGTAAAGAGCCAGATAACAAATATTTCAGACAGAGTTTCCATGGCAACTACTCAACTCTGCCATTGCAGTGTGAAAGTGGCCATAAGCAATATACAAACAATCCACCGTGTCTGTGTTTCAATAAAATTTTATGGGCTATGAAATTTGAATCTCATGATTTTCCATTGCTACAAAATATTATTCATCTTTTTTAAATGAGTTTAAGAGTTTTTATTATGATGATTATAAAGGTATGTTGATTTTTATCACATGCCTTTTGTGTAGCTACTAATGTAACCATAAAATCTTTTCTTTATTTTGTTAATATGGTAGAACATATTAATTTTTTGTATGTTAAACCAACCTTACATTTTTGGAATAAATCAAGCAGGTCATGATGTAAGATCCTTTTTGTATATTGCTGTTTATCTCTGTTAATATTTTTTTAGCGGCTTGACTTTCATTGCCAGCATGGTCTTACAAACTCAGGCTGAGAAATTAGTACAAAATTGATCCTGACCTTGGAGTGCCAGGGAAATTGGAGAAACCATCAAGAAAACTCTCTGAAAGGATGTAACTTCCATTCACACTTTGAAGAATTTTTACAAATAACCTCAAATTTAACATAAGGAAACAAGCCACCATGAATTACAGTAGCAGACACAACAAGCAACAGAACTCTAACACCGAGACATTTAGGTACTACATTTCTTGGGTACAGAATGTAACATAAATAACTTCAAAAGAAGGAAAAAAGTGAAAAGGATAAAAAATTCTAGGCTGTGTCCAACTTGCGAAGTTGGAAAATAAAGAATAACAGAATAAATACCCAAATATGGGTTGAAGTAAACAATGAGCATAAGTTAAAGACGTAGAAAACATTAATGCAATAAAAGCTAAACACCAACAACTGCTTATTTGAAGTGATCTACTTATGATTAATTAATAAAAAAGAGAGAGGGCACAAGTAATATTAAGAAAGGAAAAGACTGCACAGAAATAGAAAATATTTTTGAATTAGAAATTTGAAAACAAATGGTCAGTTTCCTAGAAAGCTATAAGTGAAAGAATTGAAAAGAAGAGACAGAAAATTTTAATAAGCAATTAGCCATTAATGATATAGTATCAGTAGTTTAGAATTTAAATTCTAATCATCACCAGGCTCAGATAATTGTGTGACATAGTTGAATCAGGGAAGAGTTCAGACACATCTCAAGTGCCACTTGGGGCCCTCTCAGCCTCACCTCTGCCTGGGGCCTTTGGAAACTCGTTTCTCTTGATTCTCTGCAGCAGCAGCCTCAGACCAACTCTTACAGGAGCATGAGCATCAACAAAGCCTGACCTCATGCCTGCACCGGGCACCTCTTACCTTGAGCCCTAGGGCTTCCCTGTTGATGCTGACAGTGAACCCATTAAACTCCCGTTTATACACAACCTGGAGGTGCAGCTGAACTTCATACAAGCCACTCCCTCCTTCCCTACCACACTACACTTTTCCCTCACTCCTGTTTCCCTGGAATTGTACTTCCTTAATAAAACAATAGCACAGAAACTTCTCAGGATCCTCCCTGTGGGAAATGCAAGCTAAGAGGGTTGTTTCCAGGAGAGGCCCTCAAAAGCAGACCCATGGGATGGGATTTCAAGCCTTGATTACTTACCCGAGTTTGGCCCAAGTCTGTTCTCACAGTGAGTTCAGTGAGTCCATGAACCCACCCTGTGGTTGTTTTCCTCTACCCTCTAACATCTATTTGGGATAGACATGCTTACCATCTAGTAAAGCTAATTGTAGTGACTAAGGGTCATGATAGTATAAAAGGCCAGGTGGAAACCCTTGAAACTAAACACTATCATGGGAGGAATTACAGAGAATTGCAAGATCACCAAAAACTTACAGGAAGCCACGTACAGTGGCTTGCGCCTGTAGTCCCAGGTAGTCGGGAGGCTGAGGCAGGAGCATCGCTTTGAGGCCAGGAGTTTGAGACTAGCCTGGGCAACACAGCAAGACCCAGAGACCTCATCTCTTTTAAAAAATGAAAAAAATTAGTGGAGCATGGTGGCACGCACCTGTCGTCCCAGCTACTTGGGAGGCTAAGGCCTGGGTAGAGGGCACATATCCAAGGAGGTGGGGGAGAGACAGGAGTAGAATTGCCAGATTTAGCAAATAAAAATATAAGACATGTAATAAAATTTGAATTTCAGATAAACAGCAAATAACTTTGTAGTATAAGGGACAACTTGAAAAGAGAGTTGAGAGTTGGGGGAAAGGAAAGAGAAAGAGGTAGAAGAAGAGGGGTGGGAGTGGAAGGGAGGTGGGAGGACATGGATCAAGAGGTGGAGAAGTAGGGAGAAGTATGTGGCAGGAGAAGGGGGTAACTCAGGGGGGTGAGGGAAATCAAGGATGCAAGTGGGAGAAGGGTGGGAGGGTAGAAAAGGGGCAGGTGATGGGAATCTTGGGAAAGGCAGAGAAGTTCAGAATATAGAGGGAACAGAGAATATTAGAAGGTTGAAGATATAAATAGAGGAATCCAGGGTCAAGAGAGACTCCTCTGAGTGTTCTCAGCATTTTTATCTGAGGCCCCCTCGTCCCCCCCACCCCACCAGTGTGGACAATGTGTGTGCACACACTGGTGTGGCCAGAATGTGGCCAAGTTTCCCCTGAGTTTCAGCCATCTCTACTGCTGGGACCAAAACTCAGGCAATGAGCACATATGATCCCTCGCATCCTGACCCATTCTGCAGACCCCAGTCTCTACAGTTCTGAGACCTGGGAGGTCAGAGGGCAGCGCTTCCAGAATGCAGCAACACCTGCCCTCCCCCACATCCAGAAGAAGCAAAAGTTCAAGGAGAGGGGAGAGACTCTCTGCAGGACACACAGTGAATGCAGGCTAGCGCCTGGGTCTTCGGGCCCACGTCTGATGATCTTCCAACAACACCTGCCTCCTTGATTTGCTGCCCCTCACCCCAACTATCCCTTTAAGAAGTCCTAAAATCCACTTCAACCTAATTCCCAACTCCTGCACTTCTTGCTGTGGATCTCTTCCTAGAAGCCTTCTGTCTTCCACTTTGTCATAAGTCAATCCTCCCCCCACATCCGCCCATCTTTGTGTGGCTTTCCACTGTCAACATTACGGTTGTTCATGTTGGGCACTGCACAAGAGCACTATATGTAAGGAGGTGCCATTCACATCACAGACATATTTATTATTTTGAAAACAAAGTTTTGGAAATTTTTGTATACTGTGTAATTCCTCTGCTGATTGCAGTTTGATTTATAATTTATTGCAACAATATTCCACCAGATGGCAGTAAAGTATCTTGTTCCAACAGGGTTGGTATAATAGCTACCATTCCACTTCGGTATACTAAGGAGACAGCAGTTTCGAAATGAAAAGACCTGGTTAACTCACATAATCTAAAAGAGTCTGTGTCTCTAAACAAGGAGCTGCTTTTCCATCTGAGATGCAGGACATTTTTTTAAAAAATTCCTATTGGTGTCTGCACATTGGCTGTATTCGATAGTTTATATTTTCAGCTAAGTGTTTACTGTACCAGACTAGAATTACTGAATTCCACATTTAAATCTACAAGTCCTTTCACTTGGCATGAGTCACTATATAATCACGGACATCCAATTACCATTAATTATCCACAAAGAATGTGGGTGGGTGGAAATTAAAGAGTATTATGCAATCATCTGTTAATTACATTACTATAGTAGCTGTTTATTATTGTTTTAGAAATTTCATCGGTATAAAAATAAGCTATTATTAAAATTTAATCATTTGTTACCTACATACTATTTTAAGATGTTAAAATTCTAAGGTAAGGCCAGGCGAGGTGACTCACATGTGTAATCCCAGCACTTTGGGAGGCCAAGGTGGGAGGATAGCCTGAGGCCAGGAGTTGGAGAACAGCCTGGGCAACATACAAGGCCCTGTTTCTACCAATATAAAATTTATTTTTAAAAAATTCTAAGATAAAATATTAACCCTGTTTGACATCTATCAAGAAGGAAAAATAATTAGGATCAGAAAATGGAAAGCTACTATAAAACTAATTGGGACCAGGCGTGGTGGCTCACGCCTGTAATCCTAGCACTCTGGGAGGCCGAGGTGGGTAGACTGTCTGAGCTCAGGAGTTCGAGACCAGCCTGAACAAGAGCGAGACCCCGTCTCTACTAAAAACAGAAAGAAATTAGCTGGACAACTAAAAATATATAGAAAAAATTAGCCAGGTGTGGTGATGTGCGCCTATAGTCCCAGCTACTGGGGAGGCTGAGGCAGGAGGATTGCTTGAGCCCAGGAGTTTGAGGTTGCTGTGAGCTATGATGACACCACGGCACTGTAGCTCGGGCAACAGAGTGAGACTCTGTCTCAAAAAAAAAAAAAACAAAAAAAACTAATTGGATCACTGAATGAATTTTTGAGAAAAATAAGTGGCAAGGGAAAAAAAATTCCACAGCTGCTATTTTGGCAAAATATAGCACAGAACCATTAATGATTGAGCAGAACAGAACATGAATTTACCTTCCACCTCCACATAAACCAAGAAGGAAAAATTCAAGAAATGACTGGAAGAGGGGGAAAATGAAGAATCCTCTAATTAAATATTCTTTTTGCCAAGCCAGGTACCCAGCTGTCTAATTTGAATGTTAAACTCTTAAAATGTGAATATTAAATCAGTACATTTAAACTTTCAAAAATTATTCACTTTAAATAAGAACATTTATCTTCCAAAAGATAGTAATGGTAGACAGAAAGCTTGTTTCCCACAAATCCTCCCAACTGGGGAATAAATGATCAAATCTCCATACCTTTTTTTCATCTCCAAGGGTCCTGTAATGAACCGTTATGTCAAACTCTGGCAGTGGAAAAAATACACTAAAGAAAAAGGATTCGTGGATGCTGTGATCTGCCACCAAGATCTCTTCGAGAATGAAGGGTTCTCTCAGCTGCCTCTGTTGTCAGCCCCCTTGGGCATTGCCTCAGCTGACCAGAGTCCACAAACCCAGCCCAGGAACTCCCCATGGGGCGCGCTGAGCCCTCTATTGGGACTGAATCCCAGCTGAACCTCTCCCTCTGCTCAATCCAACTTCCTTCCTTCGCTTCCCTTCCGCAGCTGTGGATCCTAAGGTCCCCGCATGCTAATCTCAGCCTCAGAGTCTGCCTCCAGGAAGAGCCCAACCTTCGACAGCACAGATGAGCAGCAACCATCACCTGGTGCAACCTGTCATCATATCCCCACAGGAGCCCTGGGTACAAAAGACAGTGGGAAACAAACTGATTGGCTTTCTTATTGATACGGGGGCTACAAATTCTGTAATTAACACCCGCTTATCCCCTGATTCAAAGGAGACCTATGTTAGTCACAGGAGTGTCAGCGGAAGCTATGACTTGCCCCTTCCTACAACCTTTAGATTGTCATCTTAAAGACGCAAACCTGAAACATGATTTTTTAATACATGCCTGCGTGCCCTCTTCCCCTCCTGGGTCAAGATTTACTTGCTAGTTTAAATGCTCAAATTGTTTTTTCCCCTGGACGTCTAGAGATGGAGGTTCTGCCCGAACATGCCTGAGCCTTCCAGATGCAGCTATTGCAGGCAGACAATGGATTTCCTTGTGAGGAAACTGAAGACATTCTCGGCAAGGTAAGAGAGAGCATCTGGGCAGATGGAAAACCAGGTCGGGCCATAACAGCTGACCCAGTAAAAGTTATCTTTGAAAGAAAACAATGTGAGATACATAACCTGAAACAATATCCATTAAAACACAGAGAGAGAGAGAGAGAGAGAGAGAGAGAAGAGACTTTCCTCCTGTGGGTGCACAAGCCTCACCCAGAGGAATACTGGATTGTTGGGGATCTCCAAGCTATAAACCAGATTGTCCAGGAAGTACACCCATAAGTTCCAAATCCATACACTCTACCGACCACCTTGTCAGGAGACCTATGCTGGTTTACAGTTTTAGATTTTAAAAGTGCCTTTCTTTTGCATCCCATTGGATAAAGGCTCCCAAGAGATCTTTGCTTTCAAATGGCAGGCTCCTAAGATTAATGCCAAACGACAGTTTTGTTAGACTGTTTTACCTCAAGGTTTTAAAAATTCGCCCACAATATTTAGGAAAATCCTAGCCAGAGTATTTCAGAGACCTCCAACTAACAGATGGAATCCCTTTACAATATGTAGATGACATTCTTACTGCTAATAAAACCCAAAAAGCCTCTGTTGAGAAAACCATTCAGACACTAAACTTTTTGGCTGATAGAGACTATAAAATTACCAAAAGAAAGCCCAGATTTGCAAAAAAAAAAAAAATACTACGAAATATCTAAGATTTAAATGATCAAAAATACAAAAAACCTGCTCTCAAATAAAAGAGAGGCTATCACTCAGGTAGCAATCCCCGCCACCTGCCACAACTGTGGCACTCCCTGAGAATGGCAGGCTTTGGTTATGTTTAGATATCTAATTTTAGACTAATAGTAAAGCCCCTATATAAAGCTTTTAAAATAAGAAATTTTAGGCGGGGCATGGTGGCTCACACCTGTAATCCTAGCACTCTGGGAGGCTGAGGCGGGCGGATCGCTCAAGGTCAGGAGTTCGAAACCAGCCTGAGCAAGAGTGAGACCCCGTCTCTACTAAAAATAGAAAGAAATTAGCTGGACAACTAAAAATATATAGAAAAAATTAGCTGGGCATGGTGGTGCATGCCTGTAGTCCCAGCTACTTGGGAGGCTAAGGCAGAAGGATTGCTCGAGCCCAGGAGTTTGAGGTTGCTGTGAGCTAGGCTGACACCACGGCACTCTAGCCCAGGCAACAGAGTGAGACTCTGTCTCAAAAAAAAAAAAAAAAGAAAGAAAAGAATAGGCATTGGGGTCTTCCACCCCAGAACACCCTGGCTAAAGATATAGTTCAGAGAGTAGCATCCTGGTGCCTGAGGCCCTTTTAAAGAAAAAGCATAAGTCAAATTCATCAAAACACTCATCATGAGAGAATACTATGTTACGATAGATCCAAATATATCTGCTCCGCTCTGATTTATAACCGACCATCTAAAAGGTCATTCAACAATATGTAATTTATGCCAAAAATGGCCCTCAGACAGGGCTTCCCCCTCCATTAAAGGGAGTGGAATATAGAAGAACAACCCCCTACAAGGACTGACAGGTGGACTTTACTGTGATCCCCTGAGCCCCTGTAAACATCAGGTTATCTTTTGATGTCTGTTGACACCTTCACAGAATGGGTTAAAGCTTTTCCCTCCAGAACAGAAATGGCCACAAAAGTGACTAAAGCCCTATTTTAAACAATAATCCCTAGATATAGACTTCCCATAAAAATTCGGAGACAATGGGGCTGACTTCCTCTCCCAAACAACTTAGGAAGTGTCAAATGTTTTAAAAATAGATTAAAAATTTCATGCTTCATGTTGACCCCCATCCACTAAAAAGACTAAGAAGATAAATCAGACCTTAAAAAAATTGCCAAGGCCAGGTGAGGTGGCTCTCACCTCTAATCCTAGCACTCTGGGAGGCTGAGGCGGGAAGATAGTTCAAGGTCAGGAGTTCGAAATCAGCCTGAGCAAGAGCGAGACCCCCGTCTCTACTAAAAATGAAAGAAATTAGCCAGACAACTAAAAATATATAGAAAAAATTAGCTGGGCATGGTGGCGTATGCCTGTAGTCCCAGCTACTCAGGAGGCTGAGGCAGGAGGATTGCTTGAGCCCAGGAGTTGGAGGTTGCTGTGAGCTAGGCTGATGCCACGGCACTCTAGCCCGGGCAACAGAGCGAGACTCTATCTCAAAAAAAAAAAAAATTGCCAAAATCTGCCAAGAAACCAGTTTAATCTGGCATAAGATGTTACCTTCTGCCTTGTTAGAGATCCCCTCAAAGGAGGCTTCAATTAGCCCCCTTTAAGATAATGTATAGAAGACCATTCCTGGCCTCGCTGACAGGAGGCGACCTTGTGTAACAACAGAAAATAACAATTAGACAATATTTAAACATCTAACTTTTGCTCATGAGTTTGCTTCTAACAGGCTACTGTTCCCAACCAACATGCCTCTCTGCTACTTCAAGGCGAGTAACCAGGTCATCCTCAAATCGTAGAAAGAACACAGACCAGAGGACCAACATGTCCCCTGATGGACTGGCCCCTGCAACATGTTCCTGACCACCTACTGATCCGTCAAGCTAGCCGGAATGAAACCTTGGATTCATCATACCCAAGCAAAACTTGCCCCTCCAGAAGCTAAACAAACAAACAATGACAACAAAAACCAAGTTTAGTCCTTTGAGCCACTAAATGATCTTAGGTTGCTGTTTCCAGCCAAGCCTACGAACAGATAAATAAATTAGGTCTTTATGTTTTAGGTCATGACTGCATTACAAACCCTTCTTCTTTTGCATAAAAACACAATTCATTGGTGTGAATTTCCCAAACCCTAGCTGCTTCTGCTAACTTATCCCATTGTTAAATATGTTACTCCAAACCTCATTCTATCCTAGACCAGCACGACCCTCTAATCCAGCCAGTTTATGATTTTTCAAGTAACTCTATCTACATATGTAAACACCCAAAGATCTGCAAAAGAGTAGTATATAGTGTACAGCTCACCTGATTCATACTTGGGGCTACCAAACCCCTTTATTTCCATCTGACTTCCCAATCGAGATACCCCTTCCCCTTCTTAAAAGATAACATATGACAATTCTCACCAAACGATGATCCAGATAACACCCCTTTGACTCCAGTTTTATAACACAAAAAAAGATATTAGATAGGCCCAGCCTTACCCCAATGTGACAACAGTCTGACAGATACAAAGCTGAAAGAAAATGACTTTAATGATGGCCTCAACTAATGACACTGTGGCTTGTGCTCCTGAAGGGTATATTTTTGTCTATAGTCAGGAAAAGCAACCCTGGGCCTATTGATATATTAGGAAAAGAGATCGTAGACAATGTTTATTGGGATGCTGAGTTACACCATTCTCCATACGCAATAAAAGTGTCGCCAGACACTAGGCAAGCACCTTAAAACTATTTTCCAGGGTCTCCCAAGAAATTTTAAAAAGAGGTTTCATCAAGTAGGGGACTCCCTGAAGCAAATTTGCCAGGAGAGATTCCTGATGACACAGGACACTTCTTTAGATACACTTGACTCCTACGGTGGAAAGTGGCCACTCATCAACATGTGCTTAAAACCTATTTGTTACTTTAAGAACCATAACTAATGACACTTCTGCCATTGACACAACACAACAAAAGGCTTTAGACTCTCCAGCTAAAGTTGTCTTAGACAATCACGTAGCATTAGGTTACCTATTAGCTGAACAAGGTGGAGTATACGTAATGACAAACTGCTCCTGCTACACTTGCATTAACACCTGAGCTAAAGTTAAATAAAATAAGAAAACAAACTCCATGGTTACAACAAATAAAAAAATAATAAAGCAGGATTAAATAATTGGTTCTCCAGACTATTTTCTTAGATCCCACAAGGGTTCTGATCCTTATGTTCCTGTATCCTTAAATTTGGCTTACCTCTTCTATTAATTATTGGTATTTATGGCTTATATCTTGATTAATGTCATCATCAAATATAGATTAAGGTGCTACTAGAAAACTATAGATAAAAACACTCAGATAATAATGTTACAGCATACAAAATGTAGACCTGGCACCCATAAATACTTCCAACTTCAAGTGGCTAAGTTCCATTCCTCAGTTTCCCTGCCTTTGTCCCTTTCAGCAGAAAATCACCCCCAAAATGAACACCCTGCTTCCTACGTAAATAAGAAATTTAAAAAGCCAGTGGGGATTTGTAGCCAGGCTCCTTGAGATTTTAGTACCCTGGCATTTTTTAATGACTAAAATAATGTAAAAATTTGACTAGGTCCTTGCTTGCTTGCACCTGTTAACCACTCACTTCCTGCCCAGCAGGGTCCCTTGTTCACACAATGATCATTAACTGCTAATGTACTGCTTGTTTGTCAAGCGGGAGGAGACAGCTCCAGGGTCACGAGGAAAATCTGTGAGTTTGCAGAAGCAGTGAATGCCCTTAAGAAACATGAGGCTAGCTGCTGACTGCCCAGGAGTCTGGTTGCTCAGAGTGTCATTTGAGACTAAAGCCACCCAGACTCCTACCCCCAGTTCCCTGAAACTCCCCTTCCCTTACTCCCTAGCTTCGTAAAAAGTCCCCACTCCATCTTTTTCTTAAGATGGATTTGAGGGATCTTGCTTTCCTGTCTTCTCGCTTGGGCCAAATCGAATAAACCGCTCTCTGTCTCCAAACACTGATGTCACTGTGTTTGGCTTTCCCTACCCATTGGGTACACAAGCCTCAACTGGGGGTTCAACAACACACACTTTGGGGGATTTTGACTAGTAAATGACATAACCAGAGACAGGTACGCATGTTTAGTAAACTGCTTACCAAAACCAAATCTGGAAAAAATAATTTGGGAGGCCAGGTATTTGCAAACGTGATTGCAAATGGAAGCGTTCAGGGAAGCTGATGGAATGTCAAAGAACATCCCTGAAAACCTGCTAAGGCATTCAACAGACCCATGTGGACACTCAGACACTAGGCACATGAGGACATCCACACCGTGCTCCAAAAGACAGGTGGAGCTGAGGCTAGGTCAGCACCTCCGGACCGGTTTCCCGTCTCCTTTCCTGGAAGAGTAGATCCTTACTCTGCCCATTCATTAGACCGGACAATGAGTAATGGAGCAAAAATTTCTTTTGACACACCTGAATTTTAACATACCATTCAAGCACTCTACAACTACTTTTCCACTTCTAATAAGTGTTGGAATATGTTGAAAATATGTTTACCCAAAATAAATGTGAAACTATTCAATACACAAAGGGAAAGTTAATTTGGTGGCATCAGACCGCTAAGAATTCCATTTGAGATAGCAATTGACACTTAGACATTGTTCATGACATTAATAAAGGTTTACACATTAGAACATAAGCCAGCATTACACCTTGAAAAATTGCTACTTTTAAATAGTGTTTTAAGTGAGATTAATATTTTGAGCAAAATAAGCCAGGAACCAAATTCAACACATCTAATATACTGACAAGCACCAAGAGGGAAGGGATAGAACAAGATCAGAGATAGGTAATAATTGTTGAGTCTGGGCAGTAGGTACATTATTCTCTGTACATCTGCTTGTGTTAGAAAATTTCTACAATATAAAGTTTTTTAAATAGGACCTTAATGGCTACCACAAAACAGCCTCAGTTTTCCCCATCTTTGAAGTAATTAATTACTTAATTACTAAAGTTTAATTGATAAAAAGTGATCACAGTCTGGGTGCAGTGGCTCGGGCCTGTAATCCTAGCACTCTGGGAGGCCAAGGTGGAAGAATCGTTTTTAGCTCAGGAGTTCGAGACCAGCTTGAGCAAGAGTGAGACCCTGTCTCTACCAAAAATAGAAAAATTAGCCGGGCATGGTGGCACGTGCCTGTAATTCCAGCTACTCAGGAGGCTGAAGCAGGAGGATCACTTGAGCTCAGGAGTTGGAGGTTGCTGTGAGCTAGGCTGACGTCACGGCACTCTAGCCCAGGCAAGAGAGTGAGACTCTGTCTCAAAAAAAAAAAAAAAAAAGTGATCACACACAAAAAATAAAAGAATCTCTGGGTTCATAGGGAGCTCAGAGTTCATATTGCATGGATGCAAGAGTCCCACCAAAATCCCTAGTAATGGTCACTGGGTCTTCACTTGATTACCTCCTGTAATGGGGAACTTCCTACCTGATACCTCAAAGTCTCCAAAAGTACCTGAAGTTTACCACAGTGAAAATCATAGAGACACACACACTAACTAAGCTGGCCTGCCTACTCTATAAGTGTTAATCCCTGAAACTGTGAACTGCTGTGAAGACCTCCAATGCCTACACCTTCCACAGGGACTTTAGAAAACCCAACCTCCTTCCTGGCCAGACTCTACTCTCCAGAGGTCCTGAGTGTCCACCCAGCCCCTGTCTGGATGGCCCCCTACAGGGAGTCTGGCACAGCAACAGAGAATCTGGAAGAGTAATTTGGATGTAAAACAGGTTCTGGGAAGTGAGGCCGGATGGGAAGGGCAGGGATTTGGCAATATGAGGACAAGGGAGTCTATGCCTGGTGAGTGTCCACAGCGGCTGGGTGTCTGCTGTCAAAGAAAATTGCACTGGACAAAGTTAAACAGGCAAGGGAGACTTCAAGATGATTGCAACAGGGAGAGGGACTGAACTCAACTCCAGTGAAACAAAAGGCAGGAGGGATTTTAAGTGCTGGGTGAGCTAATGGAAAAGTACCAGAGAATGAAGTGGCAGGGGGCTTGGTCAAGGGGATGTGCCTGGCAATTCCCGAGTTCGCGAAAGCTTTGCTCTATGATTGGGCCATCTGTGTTTGCCGACTGTTGATTACCCAAGTTAGGATCCTACCCTCCCTGGGACTGGGAGATTGGGGGTGCTGTCTCCCCTGATGATTTCAAAAGGCTGACTTACAGGTCCTTGAGAAAGACATTCCTGGGTTTTAAAAGCTAGCAAGAGACCAGGAGACGATTTACCTATGTTTCAAAGCGGAGAGAAAGAATTTGCAATCACAGTTGGCTCTCTGTATGCCCGGAGTCAACCAAACTTGGACCAAAAGAGAGGAGAGAATAAAAAATAACAATGCAAAAACAAAAATGAAAAACAATACAAATAAAAACCAATACAGTAAAACAACTATTTACATAGTACGTTGTATTACGTGTTATAAATAATCTAGAGGTGATTTAAAGTATGCGGGAGGATGTGCATCGGTTATATGCAAATACTACGCCATTTTATATCAGGGACTTTAGCATCTTCGGAGTGTGGTAACGCTGGGGGTCCTAGAACCAACCCCCCTCGGATACCAAGGGATGACTGTACAAGTTTTCTAAGTAAGTGTTCTAAGAAAAGAGAGGTCAGGGGCTTAGAGTCAGGAAGAAATCTGTCTAAAGTTTAGTCAAGCTGAGGGGACTGTTAAGTCCCTCTTGGTCACTGGCACTTTGTGGACTCTCTCCCACCTTTCTGGGAGTCTGTGATTCTAGGTGTCTGCTGCCCACCCTACAAGGCCAGTGGATGGGTCTGACCACAGCAGACAGCATCTCCAAGCAGCAAGAAGCGAGACCAGTCGGGAGGTGCTAGCTGGGGGTCTCTGCCCTAACACCGGCCTCCTGTTGGGACATCCGCCGGGACGTCCTCATCTGCTCAGCGTCTGAGTGTCCACATAGGTCTGTCTGGGTCCTTGGGAGACAAGGTGACCCTCTGGTTGTCTTCCGCGTCTCTGTCTCCCTGATGTTTTTTAAATTTTATTCATTTAGTGAGCATTTATTAAACACCATCCGTGGGCATGTTCTGTTCACTGGGGTGTCCCTCTTAACCTCTGGGTTTGTCTGTGTCTACAGTCACATCTGTGTGCCAGGTTGTGTCTGTCTTCCTGCATCTCATATGTAACCACCTCTCCGGTAACCACCGCCCCCGCCCCTGGCGCCGTTTCTATTTTGTGTCTCTCCTTCTGTCTGTCTTTCTCTTGATGCCTCTCAGTTAGTCTGTCTATTGATTGATTGATTCATTCATTCATACAATATCTCAAACACCCCTGGAGGCCCCTGAGGAGTCATAGTCTGATGGGGGAGACAGACACTAGCCCAACCTAGTTTGATCAGGGCTGGGAGACGGGGAGGTGCTAGAGGCTGAGAATGGACACTGAGCGGGGAGATGGGGGTCAGAGAGGGCTGCCAGGAGGGGGTGATGGGTGGGTCCCTGCGTCCAGAGATACACCCCAGGATTGGAAGCCGTGTGGGTGGTGTGTGTTGGGGTGGGGGAAGAGAAGAGAAACAAAAAGGCCATATGTGCCAACCTCAGACTCGAGCAGAGTGTGGGAAGGAGGATAGGAAGAGAGCCAGCAAAACACAAACCCCTCAAAATTAAGGGCTACAGGCTCCCAGCCCCCTCTTCCCTCAGACCAAGGATCCAGCCCCCCAGCACCCAGGGCTCATCCTGGTCCCATCATGATTACCTAGGAAGAGACCAGCCCACGTGAGGGAGGGTGGGGTGGAGGAAGACTGGCCTGGCTGGGTAGCCAGGATGCCTAGGGCTCAGCAGGAGAACCAGCCAGGCAGCAAATCAAAGCAGGAGGAGCTGTCCCAGGTGTCTCAGCTCAGCTCCAGGCTCTGGCATGGAGGTCCCAAGAGCCATTCTGCTCTCCATCTTTGCGGCTGTGCTCTGCCTGACAGGTACCCAAACTTCCCAGTCCAATATAAGAGGGGCTGGAGCCTGGACCCCTGGGTCTGAGGGAGGAGGGGCTGGGGCTGGATCCCTGGGTCTGGGGGAGAAGGGGCTGGGGCTGGACCCCTGGGTCTGAGGGAGGAGGGGCTGGGGCTAGACCCCTGGGTCTGTGGTAGGTGGGGCTGGGGGTGGACCCGTGGGTGTGGGGGTGGAGGGGGTGGGGCTGGACCCCTGGGCCTGAGGAGGGAGGGGGTGGTACCCAGACTCCTGGGGCCTGGACATTAAGCAACATGCCCTTGTCCTCTTTTTTTTGTCTGTTTGTTTTTTTTTTTTTTGAGACAGAGTCTCACTCTCTTGCCTGGGCTACAGTGCCGTGGCATCAGCCTAGTTGACAGCAACCTCAAACTCCTGGGCTCAAGCGATCCTCCTGCCTCAGCCTCCTGAGTAGCTGGGACTATAGGCATGCACCACCATGCCCAGCTAATTTTTTCTATATATTTTTAGTTGGCCCATTAATTTCTTTCTATTTTTTTAGTAGAGACGGGGTCTCGCTCTTGCTCAGGCTGGTTTCGAACTCCTGACCTTGAGCGATCCTCCTGCCTCGGCATCCCAGAGTACTAGGATTACAGGCGTGAGCCACCGCACCAGGCCATGCCCCTGTCCTCTTAAACCCTCTTTCTTCAGACACTCACAGGAAATAGTTGTGGGGTTGGGAAGGGAAGGCGGGGTCTCTGCCTCTAAGGGCGGTAGTTCAGGTCTGTGTGTCTGTTGGGCCCTCACCATCCCTCCCAACAGTGCCGCCGTGGTCAACGCCATCGGCCTGTACATGCGCCACCTTGGGGTACGGACCAAGAGCGGGGACAAGAAGTCGGGGAGGAACTTCTTCCGGAAGAAGGTGCTTCCCTCAGTGCCCAAAGCTGGCCCTTTCCTCTGCAGAGACCGCCTCTCCCCCCCAGGGAGCAGGTGTCATGACTCCGGACACCTCGGGTCAAGTTCTGTTCTGCTGGTGTTTCAGGAACGCTCAGCTCCCTCTCGCCCCTCATCCTCCCACAGGTGATGGGGAACCGGCGGTCAGACGAGCCTCCCAAGACCAAGAAAGGACTGAGCAGCATCCTGGACGCCGCCCGCTGGAACCGGGGAGAGCCGCAGGGTAAGGTGGCCCTGGCCTCTGCCCTGCCCTGTCTTACCCAGGCCGCACCAGCCTCACTGTGCCTCCCTCTTGTTTCAGCTCCAGATTTTCGACACCTCAAAGGCGAGGTTGATGGTAAAGGACTTGTAGCCAGAGCATCCGTCCTGGGGACCCTGGGTCTAAGGGAGGAGGTGCTGGGGGCCTGGACCCCTGGGTGCGAAGGAGAAGGAGGGGTGCTGGTGATGGGGAGGGGGGCTGGGGCATTAGAGTCACTGTTCTCTCATTTCCTTCCTTCTCGCTTGCTGTCTCCCCAGGTGAGAAGCCAACACTTACGGACCGGAAGGGAGGCCTGGGCATGCCTGCTCGGGACCGGAATCTCGGGGCTCCTGGGCAGGACACCCCTGGAGTCTCTTTGCACCCTCTGTCTGGGGACAGCCCAGACCGGGAACCAGGTGAGAGTATCTGAGGTCCTGGGACCGCAGGGCAGGAGTGGAGCCAGCCCCTGGTGGTGCCCCCTGGAACAGAAACCTTTTCCTGCAAGTCATCCCCTTCCTGCCGGGCACTGTCACTCTGGGAGGCTGAGGCAGGAGGATCTCTTGACCTCAGGAGTTCGAGACCAGCCTGAACAAGAGTGACACTCTGTCTCTACTAAAAATAGAAAAATTATTTATCTCTTAAGCCATTGTGTAGGATAAAGGATAAAAGAAAAAAAA
>CAUYPO010029162.1:0-21653 GCA_963574435.1 Cheirogaleus major
GCAAGGAAGACACGGCAACTGGAGTTCTTCTGACAGCGCTTTAATGGGGATAGTCTTTCTTCTTACATGTTGCGGAGACCCCGAACGGGGAAGCACACACGCTTTTAAGGCCTTGGCGGACCTGAAACCTCTGGGGATAGGTTGGGAAGGAGATGCCGCCAGTTTTCATTGGAGCAACCTAGCATCCTTCATTTACATAATTACACAACCGGCACCTCCTGTGACCTGACCAACACTGCGCATGCTCGAGAGTTGTTTACAGCAAAATGACCACCGGATACGGGCGCCATCTTAGAATGGCGTTGCCGCCGCGCTCCACAATTAGGGACAATCTATTTTTTAGAATTTACTTGGTATGATATTTCAGATTACTAAAGAATACTAAAGTTTCACTACAAAGATTTCCATTTTCCCCAATTTTTACTCCCATAGTTTTAACATTTCTATGTGAAAGCGATATTCAGACCTACTGCTGGGAGACACTGTGAGTCAGGATTCACTTCCTGCCCTCCCTCTCTCACACAGGAAGACAGAGGAGGAGGAAGAGGAGAGACGATGGGGGCCTCCCTGGGCTGTCCAAGGAATTGTGACTCCCAAAGTTTCAGGGGTGGGACCCAGGCCCCACAAGGCGGGGCAGGGCAGGGGAGTCCACAAGGCCTTGGAGCAGGGCCCAGGTGCCACCCTAGTGCTCCCACCCGTCTACAACCATGAGACCAAGCAACGTCACCAACTGCTCAGGGAGGTCTCTTAGGAGAAAAGCACATCTGAACAAGGCTTTTCGAAAATCATCCCAGTCGTGCCATCGTTTTTTTAAAAATTCACAACTTCCTACCTCCATGATCTAGTGTATTGGCCCTGTATGTAAATAAAACCTTCAAAACATTACAGTGCAAAGCTACCAGCAGCAGGAACATTGGCAAAGGCACAATGAAAGCAAAGCCACCTTTGGGCAAGGCAGGGGCTAACCATCCTGCCCAAGCCCCTGCCCACAAGGTCAGCTCCCCTCCACTGGCGGCCCCCACCCCCAGAAGGTGCACAGTGATGCCTTCCCACCACAATCTGCCTGACAACTGCAAGGAAGTTAGAAACAGACCCAAATCTACAGCAGTATGCCAAGGGAGAGGTGAGTGCCAACATTACACTGGCTGAAACAGATAGGTTATGAAAATAGCGTGAAACACTGTATTTTTTGGAATGTGCTTTAACATACTCAGAAGCATACTCAGGCAGCCCAAAGTGACCCAGTTTTATTAATGGAAAATGAGTTTAATTTAGACTAGGTTAGCTCCTGTCCCGTTTCAGAAATGAAGTTCAGACAGCTGAAGAAATCAGTTTATTTTAGTATGGAATGGCAATTTCAGGTCTGCCCCAAATTACAACTCATTTCACTAGAGTCTTCTTGTGATAAACTGAGAAACCAGTTTGTGTTCCACATGGCACTTAAGCAGGTCTTCTTTATTGTCCATCACCTCCAGAGACCAGCAAACTTCCTGAAACCTGACGCTCAAGTTCCACACAATCAAAAAACAGCCCCTTCTCCCATGGCGAGCAGCCAGAAACTCAGGGAAAGCAGAGCCCAAGCCTAAAACCCTCTGCTCCTGTGGCCTGTCAGCTCCTGCGGCAGCCGTATAGACACAGTCCACAGGCCTGAGAGCCAGGGCCAGTGGTGCAAAGGACAGTGCAGGGAAATCACAGAAGCTCCTGTCTCACATGGCCTCTGCTGGGGTTTCCCTTAATTTGAAGGATCCCCTAATCAAAGCAGCCGCTTGTGTGATACTCCAGCACCACATCTCCTAACTCTTAAGGTAGCAACAAAAATTGCCCTAATGCATTGCATTTTATAAAGGATTTTTTTTGCCAAACAAAATAGTGTCACACATTTGAATTCACATTATCTCTGGGATGTGTGAATATGGAATACCATTTTACAGATTAAAAAACAGGTCCCTGGTGGGTGTCTTGTTCAGGGTCACACAGTTTCTCTGTGGTGGCAGAATCAACAACCCTCAGCATTGTTTTTCCTAGACTCACCAACATTACCCCGGAGACCCCAACATTACCCCGGAGGCGGGTGGGAGCACTAGGGTGCTGCCCTGAGATGACAGAGGACAGAAAGAGAGCCGCAGGGAGGTGTGGAGAACCCTGGCGCAGGCATGCTTTCCCTGCCTCGACCTCCCCAACATGCAGCCACCTGTTGGGGGGGTGTGTGAATCTGTATATGCAGGTGTTTTAAAGCTATACAAGCTTATAGAAAAGCAATGCATTGTGACATAAACTCCCCAGCACTCTCATGCATGATTGCTGGGAGGAAATTTAGGAATATCTGGAAAACTATTAATGCAGTTCTCTTTAATGACTGATTTCCTCCACAAATACAAACACCGCATCACCAAGGTTATTTATTATGGCATTATTTCTAATAGCAAAATCCTGGAAATGACATAAACACCCAGAGAAGGCTGGTTAATAAATGATGATGTCCCATATAATGGAGTATTTTGCAGCCAACAAGAATGAAGACAGTCTCTGAGAACCCATGAGATGATTTCCAAGATACCATGGAGGTGAAAAAGCAATATGCAAAAGGGTATGAAGAGTACTATCCTTTATGGAAAATTGTACATTTGGCTTGCTTTTTATAAAAAGAATCATACATTGCATGTATCAAAATATCATATGTATCCCATAAATATGTACAATTATTATGTATCAATAAAAAATTTTAAAAAAAAGAATCATAGGAAGGGTATAATATATGAAAATTGATCATAAAAATTGGGTCATTCTTGTCATACCCAACTAAACAGAGAGTCGAGCGAGGCCAGGGGAGAAACCTTGCCCCAGAATGGAATGCCTGCAGGCCTGGCTGCCGTGACCGACTGCTAGAACCTGAAGCCAGTTCTACCGAGCAGCTGCTGAGGTCTCCTGCTCTAAGACTAGTTTCAACCACCACTGTCACTCACCAGTCACAGCTTACAGGCTCCCAAAACTTTACCAGTGCCAATGAACTTACTTTCAAAACAATAATATATAATATTTCTCCTTACTATAAAACTTCCAAACTTCTCTCTGTTCTGAAGACATACTAAAGACCACCCAGTCTGTGGGTATGCCCTGAATTGCAATTCTTGCTCCCAAATAAAACGGTTTAAATTTAGAGATTCATCTCTATATTTTATTTGACTCAGACAAGTAAAAACTAATGGTGGGGCGGGGTAGAGGAGACAGGGGTGATATCTCTTTCTCTGAGTATATCTTTTTATATAGTTGAATTCTGAACTTGGTGTTCTTCCTATTCAAAAAAAATAAAGTCCAAAGGATTAAAAAAAACACACCTCTTAGACTGAAAATATTTACTAAAGACTGTCAATGCATGAACACATATGACTTTCTGGCCAGAAGCAACCAAGCAGAATAGATACCTGGGAAGTTAATACTCACACGAAACTCACAAGGAGAATACTCTCTCTCCTTTTGGCACCTTCCTGGGGGCCTCCCAGGTGAAGGGCACCATTTCTATCCCATTTCTCTGATCTCCCAAAATTTTTGTTCTGGCATTTTTGCTGGGATGTTCAGTAACTCTACTGGTACTTACTTGTTGGTTACTCTTGCTCATAGTTATTTGCTAATAACCTTTACCATTTTTCACCAAGCTACCCACATAAAACATGCAAGAGTGAGACCCCGTCTCTACAAAAAATAGGAAGATTAGCCAGGCGTGGGGGCCGGCGCAGGGAGGAGATATACATATTTAACAAGCTACAGGGGGAGTCATGAGTATATATGAAAGGAGAAACATGCACATGCACAGTCAAACTCCATGCCCCTTTATGGGATCCATGTTCAGGAAACAGTGGCCCTATGGTGCCAAAGGTGACAGGAAATCCCTCTCTGTGCAAGCTCTGTGGACTGGTTAAAGCCACTCTGTGGTTAGTGGTCTCTTACCAGAAAGAAGGCTGGTTAGCTGTCGTGCCAAAAGCACAAAGAGGGAAGAGCAGATCATGAGACTGGTTTCTGTTTAGTCCTTAAGGAAGAACTTGCCAGCCCTGACCAAGGAAGGCGTGTACGGAGGTGTGTCCAACCTCATACCTCATCACAGCCAGGAAGTCAGTTTTAAGGTTTCTCTGGGGTTCCCTTGGTCGAGAGGGGGTCCCTTTAGTCAGCAAGGGGTGGGGGCAGGATTTTATTTTAGTTCACAGATCATAAAGATTAGTAACATGCAATTTATAAACTATTAACAAAGCAGAGTATGTGGGGACATAAGGAAACATCTACTGTGAGGAGCAGCTCAACTGAGGGAATCTATGATGTAAACTGGAAAAGCCTGTAGCATGTCTCTACAAGAAAATTCCAGGAGCCTATTATTTCAGGCACAGATGTGGTTAAGCCATCCTAAATATAGTCATCCCTCTTTAGCCAGGATCTAAATAAGCCTAAAGAATAAACCTTTACTAATCCCCAACAGTAATTCTCATGTTGACATAAATTACTCCACACCTATGTGTACTGGATAAATGGGGACCTGGCATGTCACTGCATAATAAAATGGCACATCTTTTTTCTATCCTAATTTAAAATAATAGCTGTAACACAGTAAGACATGGTGGACTTTGTGAGAACTACAGCCTGTGTCTCTTTGTCCTCCTGGGAGTAAAGAGCAGGGTCTAAGAGATTAAGAACAATGTGGATTTTATCTACATTCCCCTTTTTCTCCTTTTGTTAAGCATGAGGGATGAGGTCAGATCCTTAGATAAACAGCAGAAAAACTAGCAAATGAGCTAGAATACTCCCACCAACCCCTGGAAAGGGAAGATCCTTATTTTACTTATCACAGCAAGTTTTAGCCAGTCTGTCCTGGGCCAGAAAGTCCCAGATTTGCTGCAAAATAGTGGGATGCACCAGGGAGGATTGGGCAGGGTTTGTCAAAGGGGAGAGGTCCCTGTTGCGCATGGAGTTGCTTTCACATTCCTCAAAAGCTGAACTTGACACACAGGCAGCAAGATGCTGCTGCTTTCAGGTCCAGCCCAATTAGAGTGGGCACTTCACATGGCAGACTGCCAACAAAGGGAGCCTCTCACTTGCTGGCAGGTCTGATGCTCAGGACCAGGGACAGAGGCAGAAGGCAGAGAGAAGCCTGTTAAGCCAGAACAAGAATTTATGCAGGGAATGACAGCCAAGATCTCTGGATTTCAATTAATGAATAGGAATGATCACACCTTCCATTCCTGTGCAGGAATTTCAATTAACTCCCTAAGTGATAATTACTTAATCCCTGGGTTTATGGACATTCTGTTCTTCAGAAACACCTTATCTCTAAGGAACTTTGATATTTTTGAGCTAAAAGTACAAGGCTTCTCACAAGCATTATTTGTTAAAGAGAAGAAAGCAGAGAAACTGTTAAGAAAGCAGAAATAAGAGATCCTCCACTGCCTTATGGAAGGAACCAAATTAGCATCCTATATTGCCTGCAGACAAGATCAGAACTGCAGTACTGCCCACCAGCACCTTGAAGATGCTGGGGCAATGCAGACTCTCAGACACAAATCAATCCTTGCCACAAATCCCCAAGAAAATCCTGGGAACCCTCATAACTTACTCTGCACACAGTTTCTGTTTGCTTTATCTGCTTTAGTTTTTAACAATACAAAGGTGGGGGAGCAGATTTCCTCAAGGTCCCTGATTCAAGGAGGTAAAAATCCTCATCTCCAGAGGATAAAAATTAATC
Source organism: Cheirogaleus major (assembly GCA_963574435.1). NCBI lineage: Eukaryota > Metazoa > Chordata > Mammalia > Primates > Cheirogaleidae > Cheirogaleus > Cheirogaleus major. The sequence continues at coordinate 5,726 of CAUYPO010029162.1, forward strand.
AATAACCAAAATTAGAAGGCAAAAAACAAAAGAAAATATCCAAATATAATAAGGTTAATGTCTTTCAACAATAAGATATTGTTACACAATTAAATAAGAGAAAAGAAATTCCAACAGGAAAAAAAAAAACAAACAAAAGTAATAGATGTGAGAATTTTTCAAAGAAGACACACAAAAGACCAATAAATCTATTTTAAGAGATAATATTCATTAGTAACCAAATAAATGTAAATTATAATGGTACAGTATTTATAAAATTGGTAATAAAAAAAATTCTCTAGTATCCACTGCAGATGAAGGCATGAGGGAAAAGACGTATCACATAAGGCTATTGGGTAAATAAATGTAATGTTGCAGGAGGACAATTTTTCAAGACATACCAAAAATCTTTAAAATGTGCATAACTTTAGCAGCATTATTACACTTATGCCAAGGAAATAATACACACAATTGAGAACATGTGTTATTAAAAAAAAAAAAACTAGAAATAACCAAAATTTTCAAAATACAGGTTTTGGTAACAAAACTATAAGACATCTGAAAGACATATTAGTAGGCATTTATTATCAGAGTATAGAAAAACATACATTATGAATATTTTACTAAGAAAAAAAGCCAATACATAGAACTGTATGTTTTTGTTATACATTATAGGAAAGAGAAAATAATACTGAAAGATATGTGCCAAAATACTGACAATAAATTATCTTTTGGGTGGTACTAGAGATGACTGTTTTCCATTGTACATTTTGGTAATCAGTCTCCAAGTTTTCTATATGGAACTTGTAACATTTGCTTTTAAATCTCAATTAGCTTTTACTGTAAAAAGCAGATCACTTAGTGGAAAATGTTTATTTCTGCATCATGGAAAATGTTTATTTCATAGAGCTAATTTAAAACCCATTACATACATTTCAGCAGTGCTAAAACAAGCATAAATTCATAGGAGAAAAAATGCTAACAGCATAAGCCTAAATTTATAGTGTTATTCTTGGATGGTGTGATTTCTTTTGGATTACTTTAAAAATATCTCCCTATTTAAGCCTTAAATTCTTCCAATGCCAGTCAGAGGCTACTGTGCCAAGAGGCAAGGAGCACGCCAGAGTCCTCAGTTAGTGCAAATGGCAGGATGCACTGGAAGACCCAAGACACACTCATGCCCATTTGGAAACAAGAGTTCCAAAAACCATGCCATCTTTTCAAATGTAATTATCAATATAAAGCGTAATTATGAGGCAGTCAAGTAATTCAAGTTCTAGCTCAATTTACTGAGGTTTAATTTATACACCCTAAAAATCACTCATCTTCAATGTATAGTTTGGTAAGTTTTAGGAAATGTATACAGCTGCACTTCAATCACCCCATTTTCCATCACCCCAAAAATTTCCCTCATGCCATTCTGCAGCCCAGCTCCTACCCCAGGCCCCAGCCACACTCATCTCTTTCTGGCTGTCTGTCCATAGTCTTGACTTTTCTACAAGTTAAATTAAATGAAACCATACAACTGATGGTCTTTTCTGTCCAGATTCTGTCCATCCATGTTGCTGCAGATATTAGCAGTTCATTCAGTGTCTAGTGCTAAATAGTATTCCAGTGCATGAACATACCACATTTTGCTTATCCATTCACCAGTCAATGGACATCTGGGTTGTTTCTGTACCTGGGCTATTATGAACGATGCTGCTATAAACATCTGCATGCAGGTCCTTGTGTGGACATGTCTCTCCATTTTTTTGGGTAGATACCTGGGAGTTGAACTGCTCAGTCAAGTGGTAACTCCATCGTAACTTTTTGAGAAACTGTCAAACTGTTTTCCAGAGCAGCTATACAACTGGACATTTTCACTGGCAATATAAGAGGGCTCCAGTCACTCTGCATTCTCACCAACATTTACTATCTGTGTCTCTGATATTAGCCATCAGGCACTGTGCTGGTATCTCATTGTGGCTTTAATTGGCATTTCCCTAATGAATAATGATACAGAACATCTTTTCATTAGCTCAATTAGAAAGAATAGTAGCTGCCATTTATAGAATGCCTATTACCCACCAGGTGCTTTTCCAGGAAATCTAATTTAACATTGTAACAACCTGGGAATTAGGTGGTACATGCATTGAGAAATGAGCAAACTAAGGTCTCAGAAAGGGAAATTAACTTGCAAAGATAATACAGGAAGCAAAGGGAAAGTTGGAATTTGATTTAAGGTCTGCTGGTTTCCAATGTCCACATATTTCCTCTGGCAATGCATAAATGCTGTCATTTCCTGTGATACCATAATCCATAATCCCATCCTTTAAAATGTCTGTCACATCTTTCACAAAGAACTGAAATGAGATTTATTATGAGCATTATTTCACTCTATAGAAGAAAACGAAAATGATGACTAAATCCACATGGAAACCCCAACTCTGGCCCCCAACATAACGTTTTTTGTTTGTTTGTTTGTTTGTTTTTGAAACAGTGTCTCCCTCTGTCACCTGGCTGGATTTCAGTGGCATCATCATAGCTCACAGCCACCTCAAACTCCTGAGCTCAAGCGATTCTCCTGACTCAGCCTCCCAAGTAGCTGGGACTATAGGACTACAGCCACCACACTCCGCTAATTTTTTTCTATTTCTTGAAGAGATAGGGTCTTGCTCTTGCTCTTGCTCAGGCTGGTCTCAAACTCCTGGCTTCAAGCAATCCTCCTCCTCCTCAGCCTCCTAAATTATTAGAATTACAGGCGTGAGCCACTGCAACCAGCCAAATATAACTTTTGATTGAGTAATTAGGAATTATATCTTTCAGCATCCCTCGACCCTGAACACTATCATTTACTAAATCTCCAGGAGCAAAAATAAAGTAAAAAAGGTGCTGAGCAACTTTGCTAAGGAGATTTCTATGCTCAGAAAGGCTAACCAACCAAATGCCAAAGGAGAGGAGCCCAAATCCCAGCCAGGGGAAAACCATGGTACCATTTTCTTTCACTCTCAGAAATGAGTTTTTAGCTGCTAAAAATACTGAGAGGTGCAACTTTAGGGCATAGAACAATTTGAAATGAACATATGGGCTGCAGCCAAAAAGTTTATGTAACAAATTTTCTAAATGCCACAAAACATCATTCATTCAAAAACTGATGACTGGGAGATTTAATTAGAATGGTCTGAAAACAGTGATAACAGCTGGAAATAACAATGCTACTGTTATTTGCTGGCAACAAATGAATATAGTCAACCTTTGTTATGGGACCAATTCCAACAAAGGCACTGACCTACGATCAAACCTTCAGATGCTCTCCCAAAGGCCTAATCCAGAAGAGTCACTCTTTTTGACATAATTGCACAGAGCACCAGAGCTATGTCATGAAAAAAAGTCAACAGATCAGCTCTGCAACCTCCTGATCTACAACTTGGGTACCCTGCTTTGATGTCATAAGAAGTGACTTAGAATGGTGAAAGGCTGGTTGCTTCCAACTACTGTGCCCCAAAAATGGGATAACCGAGATATACACTTAAAGGCTACTTTCTCCAATTGAGCCTAAATCTGCCAGCAGGATCTAAAACTTAACCACCAGACTAAAGACAAAATATCAACTTCTTACCTTTTGTAGACAGAAATGACTAGAAAGATTAATAAGTACAGCAGCTCCAAGAGCAAAATGCCAAAAAATGGATAAGGATTTCCTTACTTAGGTTGTGTTCTTGTTCTCTCTCTCCCCCCATATATTATGTGTGTGTGTGTGTGTGTGTGTGTGTGTGTCTATTTTTAGAGACAAGGTCTCCCTCTGTTGCCCAGGTTGGAGTTCAGTGGCATCATCATAGCTCACTGCAGCCTCCAACTCCTGAGTTCAAACCATTCTCCTGCCTCAGCCTCCTGGAGTAGCTGGTACTACAGGCGTGCACCACCATGCCTGGCAAATTAAAAAAATTTTTTGTACAGACAGAGTCTCGCTACATTGCCCAGTCTGGTCTTGAACTCCTGGGCTCAAGCGATTCCCCCATCTTGGCCTCCCAATGCACTGGGATTACAAGCATGAGCCACTGCAACTGTGCCCAGCCTGACTTACATTTTAGAAGAAAAGTATGTTGGATTGTCTGATGACATATAAATTTCTATAAATCTGGATTCTAACTGTAAACAGTACCAGAGACTGAAAAGAGCTGAGATTTAACTAAAACCTCAGCTTTAGGTGGTGTTGAATAAAAGGTGAATAAATGGTTGAATAAATGGTGGTGTCACCCATATTTAAAGGCAATGTGACTTACTAGAATGAACATATATCACACCACCTGCCCTACTCTGCTCCTGTGGCCTGAATGACATGATCTTGGTCAGGTTACCAAATGCCTCTCAGATTTGAGTTCTGCGTCTGTAGAATGGTGAGGATTCCTGGCTGCCCTTGAGGGCTACATGAAATAATGCAAGCAGACTGCCTGGCACATGACGACTGTCACATGTGCCTCCCAGTGACTAGTCGTGCTCTGTATTGTGTGGGTTTATTCCTGAGAATCATGCTCAAGCAAAACCAACCCTAAAGATAAAGATGCAGTTAAAATTCACTGCAAACTGCTCTTGTGTCTCTATGGCAGGTGGGAACACAGTTCTGTGACCCACAGTGAGTTAGAGCACACTGGAAGCTCAGGAACTGCCCTAGTTACCACCGTGGCTAAGACAAACCTGGCGATGAGGCCTGGTGTGGAGAACACAGGACTCCAAGCAATCTGAAGGAGCCATCTCTCTTCCAGGGAAACTCTCCGTGGCTTGTGGAACACCCTGTCACCACTTCCTTCCCAGGAAGGCCTTGGGAACACTGCAGGGTATACTTCCTCTCATTCTTTTTCACTCCTACCAAATTTCACACCCCTCAATTCTGACAATATACATTTTCATTAACTCTGGTAACATATTATGTAGAGTCAAAAAGCTATTTGCTTGCACCTAGGAGACTTTATATTTCCTATCATGAACTGATTTTACTATAAATAGTAAGGGGCTAAGCTTTCATAGACAAATCTTGGGGGGAAGCAGAGAGTCAGTTCCATGTTGGTTCAACTATTGTCCAAGTATTAGAAAGCATTCAGGAACTTCTCAAGTGCTCTGCAAGCACAGGCAAAACTGTGAGGACAGAGAACATAAGTGCCAGGAAGGTGATTTCTGCTCCCATTCTGTCTATGTCCTGAACCAAATCAACTTGATCATTTCCGCTTAACGCAAACTCACACAAATGCTTCCCTTCCCGTTCAACCAGTTGTCTCCAGCCCAGACCAATGATGTGAATGGACATGGAAGGACAGGGGCTGGTCACTCTGTGCTGTCCATGGTGTGTGGAACAGGCAGCCACCATCCAACTCACAAGCAGCTTCCATCTGGGGAAGCTCCCTTCTAGGGGCTTCCAGGGCCATAACTGATAATCTCTCTTCTCTAACTTAGATTTCTCTGTGCCAAGGAAGAAAAACTCCCCATTCTGAGTCAGCCTTAGGGATAAGGACTGTTGACTGTGTGCTGTCTACCTTCTGCCTTTAGCCACCAAAGAAGCAGCAGCAGCCCTGGGAGGTGTCACATCAGGGACCTTCCCTGAGTTTTGACTTATACAGACAGTAGGGGCTTTGCTGCTGACGCAAAGAACCCTTCACACCACCCACCAAAAGACTCCCCAAAGAGATTAGGAAAGAGAGGTTTTAATCCTAAATCCCGGCCTGACCTGCCCTTCTCAGCCATCAACATAGGAATAACATCACATGGAGCATGTTTCATATGCAAATCAACCCACACCTCTGAGACTACCATCATCTATAATAAACTGTGGTTTATTACAGATTTAAAGCCTCAAATCTGATTCTGCCACTGCCCTGCCAAGAACCTCCCAGGGCTCTTCGGAACAGGCCTGGCATTCCCTGGGCCTCCGAGCCCACCTTCAAAGCTCATCTTAGGCCAGGCACCTCTAGTCCTCCTCTGTCCCCAAATGTCCCATGCTATTATCCCCTGGGGCTTCGATTTACCAATGCATCCCCACACCAACCCCACCGTATCCTCCCTGCCCCAATGCCACCTCACTGCTACTCATCCCTCAGGCCTGAACTTAAAACACGAATTTATTCCCAAACATGAATCTACCAAGGAGGACTTTGCTGCCCCTTTCCCTCACCCAAGGCGGTGGGACCCTCCCGTTTACAAGTCCTGCACCCCCTTCCAGGGCCTCTGTAATTACAATGGTTCAGGGGCTGGGTATTAACTTCTGCTCACCTCCCCTATTCTCCAAAATGGGAGGGCAGGGACACACGGGTGTGTTTAAAGAATTAAAGGAAATATGCACATGAAACGTGCTGGGCACATGGGCTGAGGGAGCTTGCTTGCCTTCCTCTGACTTATGGCTACAGCCGACATATTTCCGGGCATGAGTTCAGGATCTCGCCCTCTCATGACACTTTGGGCACTGACTTTAGTTTCCTATGACCCCAGCGGCCTCTTCCTTCTATCCTTCTCCCTCCTGAAGGTGTGGGGCAGGTGGCCAGGGAGCTGGAGGAGAGCTCCCACAGGAAGGAGGGCAGAGAACTCAGGTCTAAAAGCAAAATAACTCTTCTTTCTAAGTGTTGTAAATAAGCAATGGCTTTTCCACCCCAAAACAACTCATTTCTGGAAGGATATTAGCAAATTCCTATGGCTCTGAGGTCCCAAATCCCTTTCTTCCTAATGCAAGTTTATCTTCGTTAGACTCTATTACACAAATAGGCGAAACAGTGGGGCTCTCTGGGCAAAGCCCCCATGCGGGCCTCCCTGGGAGGCTGAATTCCAATGTCCAGGCCTGGCTGTGCCCCCTCCACCAGCACCTCCTGTCCTTGCCTCCTCTGCCACCCACTCGCCCTGGAGGAGTCCAGGCCCACCTCTCTGCACCTGGGAGGCGCTTCTTCATAGTTCCCACCACCACTGAAGGCCCAGCCTCAGTGTCACTTGGATGAAAATTTTCCTTGCTTCCAGAGAATGAGTTGTTAATTTTCTCCTGGGGGCTCTGACTGTATTTAAGTGTAACTATCAGACTTGGGCTTACCATGGATTTCCACTTACGTTAACTTATTTGGTCCTAATGCCATCAGTCAGGAGGCATGCGCATCGCTGCCTACAGCCCCATGATGCAGTCAGGGGGACTGTCCCTCTGTGCAGAGGCTGAGTGCGTGGACACCAGCCCCACACTAGTCTGAAGTTGTCGCCAAAGGCCACACTCCTGCCCCATACTTCTTGTGCTGGGCTCATGCCTACTCCCCAGAGCTTGGTCTTCAGGGGCATCTGAAGTGTTAAGGGCCCCATCTCCTCCACTCTGTGTGCCCCAGTGTCTGGTCCGGGCCAAGTGTCCAGGACACACATTCACAGAAATGCTCACACATCCTCTTCCTCCTCTGCATGCTCCAAAATTTTAATTTGATCAGACTAAACACCGTGAAGTTTGGTGACTGGCCTTGATCAGACTGAACAGTGATATAACTCCTCGACCTCTCGACCTGACCCTGAGCTGCACCTGTGTGGAGGGGGCTCCTCCAATGGGCTTCTGCTCGCCGCTGTCCTCTTTCCCTCACGCCAGCACTGTCCCCACTGGCCTCCCCTGGCTTCCTCTGGCTGACCACATGTCTTGCACCCTGAGCACCCAGTGTGTTCACCAGTGTCTGGAAACACATCACACTGACCCTTCAGACCAATCACTAGGCACTTCAGCCCCCACTTTATACCCAGGAGTGTCTGTACCATGAGAAAATCTACGTGAACCAGGCCCCACAGGTCACAGCTACAGGCCACTGGCATTTGAGCGAGTGGAGGCGTATAAGTCAGACAAAGTAGAAGATAATGTACAACACCCCAATGACACTCTTCCTTCTGAGAACTGAAGCACAAACTTTGGGCCAGGCCTCAGCAAGTTCAACCATCAGCCAACCAAGCACCTAAGCATGTGATCCTTCGTGTTCCACTCCACGGCACGCTGAGTGCTAGCAAAGATGCAGGCAGAGGGCCGCAGCCAGCAGCTCACTCATGGTCACTCGCCACTGACTGGAGCGTGGGCATAACGCTAACTACAGAGCGCACAGGAATAAAGCTCCGACGCTTGCAGACTCTAATATCCTCGCCTGTCAAATGCAGATAACATCTACCTCACTGAGGATGTTACAAGGATGGCTGTGAAAGCATGAAAAACGGGTCTGTCCTCTGTTCCCAGGCCACTGAGGAGCAACCACCTTCCCACAGGACCCACTTCTCCCTCCTGCTTCGACTGCTCCAAACCACTGAAGGGCGAAACCACCCACAAAAGCGCATTCTCCCAAAAACCACTTACTAAGTACTAGTAAGTGCCAAATGCTATGCCAGGTGGGGACAGAGGCCAGGAAGAGTTGGCACTGTCTCCTGCCCACCTGCCTGTCAGTCCTCCCCACCAGCCATCAGGGAGGCCCGGAGCCTGCTTGAGAAACCAGTAGCCCGGAGGGGGCTCACTCGGCGAGACTGTCCGCCTCCAGACTGGCCTGGCCACACTAAGCTGCCTGGCTTCAAGACACCTCTTTTTCACCAGCTGAAGTGGTGGAGAACTTTTACTGCCACCCCTCTCACTGCAGAAGAGTTTCTGGAACATGCAATGTTGCAAAGTCTATTTTGCTACAAGCCAGAATGGGTTTGCAAATACTATCCCTTATGCCTATGGTCTCCAACCCCTGGGCTGTGGACTACCTTGGCCTGTTAGGAACTGTGCCTCACAGTTGAGCTGCAGTGAGCAATGGAATTTTCATCTATACTTACAGCTGTTCTCATGGCTCACATCACTGCCTCAGCTCCACCTCTCTCATCCCATGCATGAAAAAATTGTCTTCCATGAAACCGGTCCCTGGTGCCAAAAACGTTGGGGACCACTGCCTTATGCAGTCTCCAACCAAGCTACCCCCTCCCTTCCTGCTCAAAGCCCAGGTGGTCCTTCCAGCCTCCAAAGCATTACAAAGTTGCAAAGGGTAAATCCAGCACCTTATTCAGACTTACTGGGGAAACAGACATGTGTAGGTCCTTTTGTAACTTAATGTTCAAATATCTTCTCAAAATCTGAACACAAGCCTATCCTGCCAGGCTATACCCAAACCACACTCGATGACCCTCCCTATAGTCCAAAAACTCAAGATTCTATGGCCCAGCTGAGAATCACTGCAAACGGTTACCTTTCATGGTTTGACGACTAACATACCCGTCCACTGAACTTGCAAAAGGGCATAAGATAAACACTTATCCAAGAGTTTCACCCAGCATTGTGTGTGATGGCAGCAATAGCTACAAACTACTTAGCTGTCCACCTAGAGAGAGGATGAGATCATTCCTGTGAAGAACACTTCGTAACTCCAAGGGGAACACAGTGGGTTCGTGCTGCTGCTTGGGAAGTATCTCCAAGCAACATCTCTTAGGAGAAAAAACAAGATGCAGAATCACTGTGTATAATAGGATCCCATCTGTGTATTTCTAAGAAATATTTGAGTATACAAATGAACAAATATTCAGAGAGTTGCACAGGAAACTTAATGGTAGCTACCTTTGCAGAGAGTCTACAGTTGAGGAAGAACCAGGGAGTGAAAGGGCCCTACATTTTGTGTCATACCTTTTTTAAAACCATGTACGAGCATTTATTGTGTGTAAAAAACTAAAGCCATCAATCAATTATCTATGAAAACAAGGAAAAAGATCAACACAGATGAAACTCCAGATGATTTTACGCATGCCATTTCAATTGTTATTCACCCCTTTCCAACAAAGCTTCAAACAAACTGAATTCAGTTTCTCCCTATTCCTTCCTCTCTGCCTGTCCTTAAAACAAAACTAATTAGCTGTGAAAGGGCCAAATGTGAGGCTGAGAGGAAGGGAAACAAAGGATCTGAATAATTCATAACTGGATAATCAGCTCTGCCATGAGCCAACCCATAGCCTGACAGGCCCTGACGCGGACAGAGTTCACGTTCCTCACAGACGGCGAGGTCTGCAGAGAGGGCAGAGGCTGGGCCAGTCTGCCTTCCAGCCCTGGACAGGACAGTGATGCCACGGGCAGGCTCAGAAGTTGAGCCAGCTACATGGACAGTAATCGGGTCCGATGGATAAGCACGTTAGATACATGCATGCATGTACATGTATATATGTATGTGTTATACATACAACGTAAGTATTGCCTACATACAGCCCCCCAAATAATGGAATAGCTATTAAAAAGAACACTGATGAATTAATATAAACAGTCCCCAAATTACGGATGATTTAGAATTTGGGGCTCTTCTCACAGAAATGATGGCATAAATGTTGGTTAAATTCCCTGGCTAGGCAACAGATTCCCACTTAGTTCACAAAATAAATTAACTCCCATTCTGTCCTTGTGTTTGGCCCACACTGTTTGCTGAGGATATCATGTGTCTGTAACATTCCCTCAGCCCCTCTCTGCGCAGACGGAGATGACCCCGGTGCAGGGAGGCCAGCTGGTTAGACCATGGAGGCAGTGCCCACATCACTGGGGTCCTGTCCTCCATCGGCCTCAAGGACTCACCACATTCCAGGTTCTGCTGCTGCCAAGCCCAATCCTACCTGAAGCAGAGAGGCTGGATATGTGTACATTTAGGGCAGACTGACTGAAGGCCCCCTAAGCCCTCCAGACACCACGGACGCTAGCTGAGATGTCAGCACAATTTACTGCTGAACTCACGGCCAAGATGGCACCTGGACAGAGGCAATGCCATCGTTAAACAACTTTGTTTTGTTTTTATGTCTGGCTTCAATCTCAAAAAGGGTCTGAGGAGGCTTACAGAAATAAATACCATTTAAAAGTACAAGGAAAAGACATAATACCAAAAGCAAAAGTAACAAAAAGAGTTTAAAGTAGTTGCCTCTGAGAAGCAGACTATGAGAGCAGGGCACGGGGAAGGGGAATATTATTTTTAGTTTTAAACTTCAGCACTATTAAGTTTTTCAATTTATATGCATATATTACTTTATTTAAAATTAAAAAATAATTTTAAAAATGAAATCAACTTGTTGCACACGGCAAAAATCACTTATGGTCAATGTCCTGTGACCACCATTTCTCTGATAGGCACAGGTGAGCCCATGCTAGGAGAAAAACACTCTTCCATTGGGCGGGGGGCGGGTCATCCAGCCACACCATTCCAGCCCCTGGTGCTCCAAGGCAGATGAGCGTGCTGCTCCTGGTCAGTCCCCGAGCCGAGAGGCCTCTGCTGATGTCAGCACGCCACTACCTCCAACACAAAGCAGCAACACACCTGATGTGTGTCAGCACAGAGGCACTCAAAAGCCCACTGGCCAGGAAGGAAAAGGTGTATTCTCCTCTGCTCCCCCTTTCTGGCCCACCTTAAGATAAACACAGGTGTGATCACATCCTAGCAAGACTAGGAAAATGAAACAGGCGTGACTGCAGCTGTAGTCGCAGCCTGCAGATCACACTGGTCACACAGCCCATCTGATAGAGCCTGGGGATCGGCTGTGCTTAGATACAACCACCGGCTCTTGCTCTATGCCTAAGGCTCCTGCCCAACAAGCTCCACGTATGCTGACAGATCTATCATTCGGGGGAGCTGAGGCCATGTTTATAAAGGAAGGATTTACTGAGGTAGGCTGTTCAATCAGCTCCCAGACATTTACTGAGCAAGCCATAGCTCTGGGCTGTGTTAAAGGCTGAGAACACAGGGGAGGGCAGAGCGGGGTGGTGCCACCCCGGCGAGCTGCAGGACAGTGAGGACGGGAGGCAGACACAGAGAGAACCTGGCACACAAATGAAGATGTAATTCCCAGGGAGTCACCAAGCTGAGAATGGTTGTACAAAGAGGGTGCTTAAGGAAAGGGAAAGGCGTGATTATATGATCTTACAGACCATGAGGTGGTAGGAAGCAAGAAATGTTTTCAAAAACGGGATTAAGCCTAATTCAATATGGCACCCTACACTGGACCCTAGAGTTTAATTTATGGCAATGGCCAATATTGGTTGCTTTCTCAGGCAAATGTAGCAAGGCAATGGAAGATGTTAAATTTGTGGACACCGGGTAAGCTGATACAGAAACTTTATATTAGCTCTGCAGCTTTTCTGTATATCTAAAATTATTCCAAAACTAACAACTGATTTAAAAAAATTCAAAGATATTGTGCCCCCCACTGAAAAACAATAACAACAACAACAAAACACCTGAATCAAGGCCCTGGATTAGAGACACAAAAGGGGCAAAGGCAGGTGTGATGGGAAGAGACTCAGCAGGAGTGAGGTGCAGGTCACACAGACCTGGGGGCCCTTGCTATGAAGATTAGGGTCTTTATCCCCAAACCAGCGGGAAGCGCCTCCACATATGGAAGCTAAGGGGATCTTCCCCAGTGTGCCTCTGGGACGTGGAGGGGAAGCACAGCCTTCCTTTCACAGACGTATGAGCCAGCAGGAACAGAGATTACTCAGCAGATGCGGCTCTCTGACCCACATTATGCCAACTGCCAAGCTGGGCAGAAGGCCAGGCAGTGCAAAATCCCTTTGACCTGGATTTCAGCAGCCCTAGCAGCTGTAAAGCCCACACAGCTCCAGGAAGTAGTGGTGGGTGGGCTGCTGACTCTACTGTTCTCACCTAATGCCTTCTAACATCCAGACTGGAAGGATTCGAGAGACTCCAAGGGTGCTTCCCCTGTAGCAGGGGTCCCCAACCTTTTTGGAACCAGGGACCAGTTTCATGGAAGACAATCCTTCCACAGACTGTGAGGGGGTGGGGGATGGCGGGACAGTTTTGATATGATTCAAGCACATTACATGTATTGTGCAGTCAAACCTCTCTGCTAATGATAATCTGTATTTGCAGCCGTTCCCCAGCGCTAGCATCACCACCTCAGATCATCAGGCATTAGATTCTCATAAGAAGCTGCAACCTGGATACCGCGCATGAGCAGTTTACAGGAGGGTTCGTGCTCCTTTGAGAATCTAATACTGGTGCTGATCTGACAGGAGGCGGAGCTTATGCAGTGATGCCAGCCATGGGGAGCGGCGTAAACACGGCATAAACACAGATTACGTTTCACTCACTGGCCCACCGCTCACCTCCTGCTGTGAGGCTCAATTCTTAACCCCTGAAGCCTCAGGGGTTGGGGACTGCAACCCTACAGGGCAGGATGCATATGAGGAGGGTGGCAGGTGGCCTCTGAGGCTTTCTAATTCTGATGCCACACAGACACTGAGGCTAGGAGGGATATCTGGGCTAACTTATAGTGAAGCCCTGTTGTTCTTGGACATTTATGCATAAGGATCTATAATTTAAACCTAAGCCTCTGGGTACCAATAAATCTTGCCAATTTCTTGGGAGCTAACAGAATCTCACATAAACTCAAGAAACAGCCCAAAAATACCTTTACAAAGACCTCCATACACTCAGAACTAAGTGTGCCAATCATTCAACCCCTTCCTGGGCCAACAGGCCTTCCTGGAAATTGAGTCAGAAATTATTATCTCCTACTCACTACTCACAGATACATTTTGTTTTGCCCACTATAGCTTTAAGATAAGGAAACTACACAAAAATCTATTAACAGATGTCCCACTTTTCCTGAAAAATCCAAATCAACAACCAGTTAGACCTGAGAGGTGCCCCTCCTGTCCCCGCCATACCATTCCCACGGTGAGATCTTTCCCATTCCATCACTCCCTGGTGGATCCTGCTGGGCAGGCTGTGCATCTATGCGACCCCCAAGCCCAGCAGGCAAGTGCACCCACCACCTTCTGCACACAGACTCTCTTCTTCTAACTTCTCTTAAAAGCACACCAGGAGCTGCAGTCATCTGCTTCGTCCCTTATCAGAACTTCTCCACCAAAATGCCCCTGACAGCCACGCAAGAGCACAGCTGCAGACTCTGGGAATGGGAGCTGGGCGAGTGCAGATGTGGTCTTAACGATATTCACTGGGATGCAAAATTTCTTTAATATCTCAAGCTTTATCTTAAAAGTTCACATCTATTACATTCTATTTACACTAGTTGTATTCTATTCCATGATATATCTGCAATAAATTTCATATATAATGTTTTCAATTATTTATCAATTAAAAGACTATCCACCCCTAAAAATTTCAAGTTAAATGGAGCCTCCACAAAGAGATTCCAGGTTTATGCAGAGTCTGCCCTTCCTCCCAGCACACCACAGTGACCCTAGGTTGAGAAGATCAGCTGCTCACCACCTTGTCCTCAGGGGCTTGGCCCTCTACCCCTCAGGACGTGGGGATATCTGGGAGGACCCCTAGCTTGCCTCGCTGCTCATTTTCTCCCATTAAGACTAAGATGTGTACCTGCATGAGTTCCACTAGGAGCAAACCTATTCAGCACTGAGATGACTTACACACTCCCGAGCAGGCTGGCTGCTCAGGCCACCCAGGAGGACATGCAGCATGTGGGTGAGCACATCAGCACTGTGATCACGAAACTCTCTTTCATGCATACTTTCCCTAGCAGACTCTCATCATCTTTACCTGACCCGCCGTGTGCTGCAGTTCACCACACTCTTCTCGGCCCAAGACCACATACAGAAGCCTGGGAGACACAGTCCAATCACAGTACCCTTCCGTGACAGACTAGAAGGAAGCACACGAAAGACGAAGGAAAAGCAGCAAACATTACAGGTTCTACGATAGGCACTTTAGGATGTTGAGATCTCAGCATTTCCCACACCCAGCAAAATCTCAGCATTTCCCACCCCACGGAAGGGGGTGTTACTTAATCACCACTTGTGTGTAGGAGCAGCCTGGATGACCACCACAGGACTGGCCACCTGGGCCCAGGGCCCGAGACACAGGGCCCGAGGGCAGACCTGCCCCCAAGGCACAGGGAGGAGCAGGGGGTCCTGCCCAGCAGGGAGAACACCACATCCAAGAGCTGCCACAGACCACAACAGTCCACAGAGTTAGAGACAGCTATTCCAAAGGGACCCTGAATTGCCTTAAGGTGTGATGAGGGAGAAAGGACCAGTTCATTACAAACCATTCCCAAACACTAAAAGCCCATTTATATCAATTGTCATGGAACAAAAAAATGAGCAGGGGTCTGAGCCTCCCCATCATTCGCCCTTCCCTCAGGGCAGGCGACCCCAAGGTCAGGTGCAAAGCCTCCCCGGAACAGGCAGACTGATAGCAGATGCACATCACCCATGGCTTCCTTTCTGCTAAAATCCCCACATCTGCAGCTGGTCTGGACAAAAGCTGAGGAAGGCCTTGAACATCACTTTCTCCACAGGGACTGAGCAGGGCTCAGCCTCCTGAAGAGGACTGTCCTTCTTCTCCACCCTGGGTGCAGCAGTCTACCCCCAGATGACTGTCAAGAGCAGGAGGCACTGGCTGACACTGTGTAGCAAAGCCAGCTGTGGACCCTGTGCACAGAGCAGCTACCCTGGGGACAGAACAAAAGGAGGAAGCACCTGCCCTGAGCAGAAGGCTTATCTACTTCCTTTGTCCCAAAGGGTGCATTCTAAAGAGACACATATTCAACCACTTAAAGAACACTTCTTTCCAGAGAAGAGAGTATGGGAACATTCTATAAGAAATCCCCCTTTTTTTCAGATCCAGGCAGCTCTGCCAAGAAAAAAAGAAAAAAAAGAGAAATCCCCCTTTTAAAAAAGTCTCACATGTTAACACATTGCGTACCGCATGGAAATCTCTAAGACATGTGCCAGGGACCGCACGTTTTTGGGCAAACTACACGTTATTTAAATCATCATAACTACAGATCATAATGCACTTTAGGTGTTGTTTTTAAATAATTATAACATTTTTATTTACAAAAACAACTAAACAAATAATTAAACAATTAAAGTTCCTAGTACTTTTTTAACGTATGGTACTGCATAAAACATTTTCCTCTATGAAGAGGGACCAAACAAAATTTACATAAGTATCTAGATTCGCTCCTTTTTCCATGGGCGGCACAAACTCTG
>CAUYPO010029163.1:0-25708 GCA_963574435.1 Cheirogaleus major
AGGCAGAGGCAGGCGGATCATTTGAGCTCAGGAGTTCGAGACCAGGCTGAGCAAGAGCGAGATCCCGTCTCTACCAAAAGTAGAAAAAATTAGCCGGGCATGGTGGTACATGCCTGTAGTCCCAGCTACTCGGGAGGCTGAGGCAGAAGGATTGCTTGAGCCCAGGAGTTTGAGGTTGCTGTGAGCTAGGATGATGCCACAGCACTCTAGCCAGGGCAACAGAGTGAGCCTATGTCTCAAAATAAAATAAAATAATATAATCATCCCACAGTGCTATAGAACACTAGAACTTATTTCTCCTATCTAGCTGTAATTTTGTATCCTTTAACAAATCTCTCCCTATTTTTTCCTTTCCCCTACACCTCTGCACTACCTTTTACTTCTATGAGATCAACTTTTTTTGGCTTCGACATATGAGTAAAAATACACAGTATTTAACTTTCTGACTCACTTTTTTTGCTTAACTTATTTGTCCTCCAGTTCCATCATGTTGCCATGAATGACAGGATTTCATTCTTTTTTATGGCTAAATAGTATTCAATTGTGTATATATACCACATTTTCTTCATTTCTCTGTCGTAGTACACCTAGGCTGATTCCATATCTTGGCTATTGTGAATAGTGCTAAAATAAACACGGGAGAATTAATGTCTGTTCTACATAGTAGTTTCTTTTCCTGTAGGTAAATGCCCAGGAGAGGGCTTGTTGGATCATATGGATGGTGGTTCTGTTTGTAGTCTTTTTTGAGGCACCTCCATACTATTCTCCATAGTGGCAGTACTAGTTTAAATTCCCATTTCCTGGTGTTTGCTTATTCTCTTTTTCTGGAATGCCTGTTTGTCAGATGTTGGGCTTCCTAGATTGAAGTTTTAATTTTCCTTATTGAGTTGTTTGAACTTTTTAAATATATGAACTCTTTTATCATGTATGATAATGATATTTGTCTTTTTGTTTACTTTTACAGTTTTGGGATTTCTTTTTTACTTACAGAAGTTTAAAAAGTTTTATGTAGGTAGTTACATTTATCTTTTACTTTATAACTTATATCTCAACTTTTATCCTTAGAAGGTCATTTTCCATTCAGAGATCGGATATTCATCTCTATATATTTTACTTTGTTTTATGTATATCTGTGTGTTTAACATTTCACCTTTGAATTTTACTGTAACTTATTTTGGTATATATTTTAATAAGGAATCTTTTCTTCAAAATAATTAATTGTTCCGGCACCCTTTTGAAAATAAACATTCCTTTCTTGGTTGATTTGAAATACCACCTCTACCAAATAATAAGTTTATTTATACACTGGGTCTAACTGGAGAACTTTTACTCAGCTTTCCATGGTGTTACTGAGAAGAGTGAGTAGTCATACAGGAAATGAGGGGCCCTGGAGTCATTTACTGTCTAGATAATGAACCGTCTGGTTCAAAAGGTCTTATTGAAACAAACAATTTGAAAACATAAGAGAATGATTTTGTTGGAGTTCTTAGTATTTAATTTGGGGTTGTGATGATTTAAACTTTTAAATCCATTTTTTGAGCATTGCTAATAGAATGTGTAATTGCCACTCAGTTCAAGGGACAGTTAGTTACAGGGGACATTCTAAAGACCTGTCCGCCCCCAAGTAGCCACTTATTCTTTTCCCTCCGGTCCTCGCTAAGGTAAGACGCCAACAGGTGATGTGTGGATGTGTGCAGTAGTGGAAGAAGAGGAAGGGGGCTTCGTGGGCATGTGTCCACACTGCCTCGGTGAAATCTATGAAGGGCTCCCGTAACCGTTCTTACTAAGACTTAAAAGCATTATTCCCCGCTCCCCGCACTATCCCAAGTGTTCGTGGATGGCTATTGGGTGAGTCCTGACTCGTAGCCTAACTGGGCACTGGGCATGCGTAGATGCCGCGAGAGCACTGGGCTCCAGAGGCCTTAGTTGAAGCCGTGGCCCGAAGAGAGCCAGCCAGGGCCGGTACGGGGCAGCGAAGCCCCGGGCGGCCGCAGACCGAGGCCTAGCTATAGGGAAGTGGGCTTCAGAAGGGGAGGAGAGAGCGGCTCAGAACTTGGAAGTCCGCTTCACACGTCCAGCTTGCTTTACGGCTTCCGATTGATTGCTTTGCGGCTCTTCTCGCTTTTCGACTTGATTTACGGCTCCACCTCCTGTTCTCTCCCACACCTTCGAGTTCCTGCTGTGGGTTAGGACCTTCCTCCCAGGGCCCCTTGCGCTTCCTTCCCAGTCGCCTCTGCGCGGTGTCTAGCTGAGCTCCCTTGCGCTTTTCCAAAGCTCAGACCGAACTCGCTCCCTGCGTGCGCTGCGCGCTGCCCGGGGTGCGTAAGTGGGCAGGGAGGACGGGTCCCCGTTGGGGTGGTTCCGGCCGGGGTTATGGGGCGCGGGACGGCTCAGGTTTGGATCGAGCACCGGGGCGGCGGCTGAGTTTTCCCTGCAGGTCTGGGCGTGGAGGTGTTGCGCCCGGAGGCCGGGGCCTCGCGGTTCGGGAGCGGGGCTTCCGAGTGTGGCTGGAGGGCGCGCCCGGCCGCGGGGAGAAGGCGGCGCCCGCGCTGTCCGCGCTGCTGTGGGCGGCGGTGAAAGTCTGAAGCTCCTGTCTATGGCTCCGTGGGTTGGAAGGAGTGGGTGTGGTTGGGAAGGAATGATAAATTTAAAAGGAATTTAGCGCCCAGTTTAGCCACGTATTCAGCTTCTCTACACTTTGTTTTTTTAAAAATTGGGACATAATACATACACAATTCTCTCTTTTAAAGTGTATGACCAGTGGTTTTCAATGTATTCACGAGGTTGTGCAACCGCCACCATTAGCTAATTACAGGACATTTTCATCAATACTTCATCACCTTCAAACCCTGAAACCCATTAGCAGACACCCGTTATTTTCCCCTACGACCAGCACCACTAGTTTACTTCTTTCTTGTCTGAGATTTCCTGTTCTCGGTACGTGTTTCGTATGAGTCGTACAATATCTGTCCTTTTGTATCTGGCTTATTTCACTTCGTGTAATGTTTTCAAGGTTCGTCCATCCATGTTGTAGCATGTAACAAAACTTCATTTTTTAAAATGACTGAATTGTATGGTTATACCACATTTTATTTCTCCATTAGTTGATGGGCATTGATGGCTTTCCAGACCTTTTGAGGTCAATACCTCCACAGAACTCGCAATATGAGGCACAAACATTTGAAAACCAAGTTCTCAGAAACCAGCATTTGACTTAGGGATTAGCTCAGGTATTTCAGTGGCCTCAGGTCTGGTATCTTTTAGGGGAGTTTGTCTTTTTTAAAGTCTTTTATTCTCAGTTCATTACCTATCAAACCGTAAATTTTAGTGGTAACAAGCAGACAAATGTTTGTGTGCAGGTCTCAGGGAGGCAGAAATTATGAGATACTGCTGTTTTGTAACGTATGCCAAGACCTGTTATAATAAAAACTGAGTGTAGTTGGAGATGAGTGTATGAAAAATGTAATTCACCTAACTTTTAGAGAGATTTTCACCTAAAAAACAACAACAAAAAAACTACAGTCGGTCCTCATTATTCATGGACTCTGTACTTGCAAATTTGCCTACTTGCTGAAATTTACTTGTAACCCCAAATCCTGGCTCCTTGAGTTTCCCAATGCATGAGTTCCCATTTGACTATGCTCTACCACTTTGTTTCAGCTCTCAAACTGTTCATACGCCTCCTTTTGGCTGTATACTTAGTGCCATGCTTTTCATATTTTTGTGTTCTTTGTTAGTGATTTTGGTATTTAAAATGGCCTCTAAGCATAGTGCTGAGGTGCTGTCTAGCGTTCCTAAGTGTGAGAAGGCAGTGATGTGCCTCACGAAGATAAGCTGCGTAAGCTTTGTTCAGGTATACTGTCAGCTGTGAGTTAAGTGTTAATGAATCAACAATATATATTAAGTAAGATATCTTTAAACGGGGCACACATAAAACAGGTTAGGTATTGACCTGTTGTTCAGCCCTGTATTTCCCCCAGGAGCAGTGGTTTTTAGCAGTGCTAATTCAGTGTCCATCATGGTGACTTTATAGAACATAACTACCATTAATAATGAGAATTGACCGTATAACTGATTTTCAAGGGCAGAAAAGCTAGTGTGGATATTTTTCAGTCTCTGCAGCTTTTAACATTTTTTTCACTCAAGGCATTTATTTTTGGTATTCTACTGACAGTTCTGAAGTAGAAGCTATTATAAAATAAGGCTAAAATTCCCTTCATGCTAGGTGCTGGGTGAGGGCTATGTTAAGCGTTCGGAATTCAGTGATTAGTGTATGGCCTCGTTCTCAAATTGCTGAGTGTGGTAGTGCAGCTGAGAAGTGATCATAGTGTGATACATGCTTTGAAGTATGTCTAAAATGTTATGGGAGCACAGGATTAATTCTTTTTAGAATGTGGTGAGATGCATAAGGTTTCAAAGAGGAAATGACATGTTGAGATTTCTTTCTTTTAACTTGAAAATTTTTTTCTACTCTGTTGCTAAAATTTTTTTAAAGTGTCACAAACATTACAGCAATATGTACAGAAATGAAAATGAAAGAAACTTGCTGTTTAATCCTGCTCATCCAGCTGTTCTTGATCTTCACAATCAGAATATTGCCCATCACTGGGTCTTGTCAAATCTGCCCCCTGTAATACCGTGTTTCCCCAAAAATAAGACCTACCCATAAAATAAGCCCTAGCAGGATTTCTAAGCATTTGCGCAATATAAACTCTACCCCAAAAATAAGACCTAGTGATGGGTGTGGCTACGCAGCATATCTGCACAACCCATGCATTTCGTCGCGGAGCGGTAAAGAAGACCAGCAGCCCTTCTCATCTGCCCCATGAGAGCTCTGTTGCATGACATGAGAGATTGGGGCCAATGGTTCTAAAGGAAATAGAGTCGCAAGAAATTCAAGGTGGAATTCGGGGTTTGGAGAGTTATGATGATGTTCCAGGAGACCACTTAACTGTATTTGAATAAATGTAGATTGTTGTACTGTACTTATAAAAAATAACGCATCCACTGAAAATAAGCCCTAGGGTGTCTTCTTGAGGAAAAATAAATATTAGACCCTGTCTTATTTTTGGGGAAACGCAGTACATATCCAGAGTCTGTTCTTTCTCTACGTTTCCATTGTCTTAGTTAAGTCTTTATCATTTCCCATCTGGTCTGTTGTAATGTAGACTCCTAAATGATCACTTCCTCAGTTATTAAGTGTCAACAAAGAGCTTTCTGAGGCAGAAATACAATCTTATTCTCAGCTTAAAATTTTATAATACTTTCACATAGCTTACAAAATAAAAGTTTCAGGCTTTTTAGAGTGGCTCACAAAACCCTTTGTGATCATGCCCTGTTCTGTCTTTAATAAAGATGAGAAGAGAGGGTCAGGCGCAGTGGCTCATGCCTGTAATCCCTCCCAGGTGGGAGGATCGCTTGAGGCCAGGAGTTTGAGACCAGCCTGGGCAATGTAGAGAGACCCCATTTCTTAAAAAAAAAAAAAAAATTAGGCATGGTGGTGCATACCCATAGTCCCAGTTACTTGGGAGGCTGAGTTGGGAGGATCACTTGAGCCCGGGAGTTCAAGGTTATAGTGAGCTATGATTGTGTCACTGCACTCCAGTCCAGCCTGGGTGACAGAGTAAGTCCCTGTCTCTTAAAAAAAAAAAAAAAAAAAAGAATGAGAAGAGATAATATAAAAGAGGAAAATTTACCTTATTTAACATGCCTCATTTCCTCTGACTCCTTTCTTCCTCCCTCCACATATAATTAGAAATGCTTTTAGGGATAAGGAAATTGAGGAAAATAAAAGCATCTTTGCCAGTCTTGTTTACCTTCCTAATATCTCAGATTCATCCATTTGTTGCTCTTAGCCACTGTCTTAGTCCAGGCTGTTTCCCTCCTACACACTACAAGTCTTTTTTGGTCATGTTTTTATTTCGCCTATCAGGAGAATTCTGGGTTCATATGACAGATGTATGTTTATTTTCTAAAGAAATCATCAGACTTATTTCCCAAAATTAGAAAACTAGAAAGCTTCTAGAGGAAAATATAGAAAAATATCTTTTTTTTTTTTTTTTGAGTCTCACTCTGTTGCCCGGGCTAGAGTGAGTGCCGTGGTGTCAGCCTCGCTCACAACAACCTCATACTCCTGGGCTCAAGCAATCCTCCTGCCTCAGCCTCCCGAGTAGCTGGGACTACAGGCATGCGCCACCATGCCTGGCTAGTTTCTTCTATATATTTTTATTTGGCTAATTAATTTCTTTCTATTTTTAGTAGAGATCGGGTCTCGCTCTTGCCCAGGCTGGTCTCAAACTCCTGACCTCAAGCAATCCTCTGGCCTGCTCCTCCCAGAGTGCTAGGATTACAGGTATGAGCCACTGTTCTGGCCAAGACTTAGGTTCTAAAAGTAGTTCTGATACATCTTGTTGTGTGACTTTGTGGAATTTCCTTAACTTCCCTGAGCCTCAACTGTAAAACAGAAATAATAGTTTACATCTCAAAGGGTTGTTATAAGGATTAAATAAGACAATAACAATTACTCAAATTTACTGAAAGCTAATATTTATATGCAAGATGCTATGCTGGATGAACCATTTCATTTTTACATGTTTTTAAGCATTTTATGATGGGATCTGGAAATACAGTAAAAACTAGTATGGCAGAATAGGAGAGGTGGGCAACCTACAGAAACACTTTTTTCCCTTATTCAGATGTTTAGAATAAAAGCCTATAGCTTTTATTATATTATTTTATGGCAAATATACTTGACTAAGAAGGACAAATTACAACAAAACCTAAGGGTCTGTTCAGTTTTTTAATACTCTAATTATATTGTATTTGATATTTCTTGAAATAAAATGACTCTCACTTGGAAATATTCTGGTTCTAATGAATTTTGACATGGTTGTACTTTATAGTAGATTATGCCTATGTATGTATGGTCAATCAAGACCTTAATTCAAATAATTCACCTTTAAATACTTCATATCAGTGGTTCTCAGCCAGGGACAATTTCTTCCCCACGGGTACATTTGGCAATGTCTGAAGACATTTTTGGTTGTCATGACAGGACAGCCCTTTAAAACAAAGAATTATCCAGACCGAAATGTTAAGAATGCTGAGGGTGAGAAATCCTCATGTGCGCGCTCTCTCTCTCTCTTTCTCTCTGATGGACATGTAAAAGTATAGTCATCAAAGAATCAGAGTGAAAATGAGCTACACAGTAAAAAAAATGAGGACTTTTCCAAGAAAAATGCTGACGGAGGGGAGGTGGTGAGGTGAACTGCGTGTCAGAGAGTCTGTCTGTGGGAGCTGGAGATGATCAGGATGTCAGGTTTCTGAACAAGTCAGCCAACTTTCAATCCATCTGCCAAGAGCATAGCCCAGTTCTGCCTCAGCCGAGTGCCCCATCTGTGAGCTTTGGCTCCTGGAGACAAAAGTGCTGCTATCTCCTAGTAGAACTGGGCACAACTGCAGAGTGGCGCACACTAGCATTCTTGTTAGGAGTTGGCAAGTTCACAATTGGTGCAATTGTTTCAGAAAGTGTGCGAGTGCACTATTGCTTCATGTTATTAATGTCTGCAGTGTGCTAGGAATAAAAGGATGGCTGGGGGAGGGGGTATATACGTTTTAATTATTCAAATACATGCAGAGTTTTACAGCCTTAAAGACTCTATTTCTGAGGCTCCTTCCTGGGTCGACACAATGTGTCAGATTCTACTAAGTACTCAAAATAACTCTGGTGCTTTGAGTTAGGAATTTAAAAGAGGCCCATAAATTCCTTGGAGCTACTAGGTGATCATTTGGTCATTCCTGTCATGGTGGGGAAAAAAAAATCAGAAATGACACAAGCCTGGGCTGGTAAATGTCCCTTGCTCTACCCCACCAACTCTTTTTTGTTTGTATGTTTGTTTTATGTTGCAGTCTTTCATCATAATTCCCACATTTTATTCAGTCCTTTTTATCAACTGCTGTTATCGTTGCTTTCTCTTCGGATTTTGTTTTTAGCTAAAATAAATATTTGGGGTTGTATCATGCCAGTATCGAAAGACACTCACTCTGTGACAAGTTCTTATGTCTCCAAAGAGATATTCACAATATCAGGCTACTCAGATGCTGTTAATATTTTGTATTGGACTTAGGGGTCAAAGAGTGATTCAAAGTAGAATGTTGTTCAGTCTTAATGTGTATTAATCAACAAATATTTAATGGATGACCACTGTTATTCATGATCACTGGTGTTAGGTGCTATGAGACAAATAAATTTGTATGCTATGGATCTATAAATATAAAAGCAAATATTAATATAGAAAGAAAACACTTTACTTGAGTGGGTCAGAAACAGTATTTATGGTGAAGGGGTGTTTTGGGAGGGGGTAAATCAGGACTATTCTATGGCAGCCAGTTAATAGAGTTTCCGGCTTCAAGGATATCATAATCTAGTTAGAGAGACAAATTACATTGATAGTAAAGAATTAATGAGTGTTAAATAATTTGGTCTTAATTATCAGTGTAATGTTAGTTTATAAAAGGAAAAACCAGATTGGCTTGAATAAATGGTTTACTCTGTGAAGTAGTCAGAACTAAGAGGGGAAAAATAATTCATATTATGGAGCTAGTCAAGCTAGAAAGTCTGAAATTGATCTCACACACACAGACACACACACATTTTCTCTGAAGCAACTCCCTCGAACAAGGGAATGACAGTCAATCAAGGGCCATAATATGTGCTGGGCACTGTTCCAGGTACTAGGGGCACCAAGATGACCAGCGTATGGTTCTAGCTCTTATGGAGCTCAAAAAGAGGCATTTTAGGAAATCAATTTGGCTGCAGTCCACAGGACAGACAGGAATGGGGAGAGTCTAGATCTAAAGAGACCAACTATGAGAATGGGCAGAGAGATGAGGAGGGCCTAGGTTAATGTGGAGGTCTTGGGAGAGCAGCGGAAGAGTGAGCCAGAAAGACACTGAAGTGCTCCTAGCCTAAAAAAGGTGGGGGCAGGGTAGGGTTGAAAAAGAGGGAAGCAATAAGGAGGACAGGAACATGGGAACAATAATAGTGCCACCAACGAAACAGGGCACTTGCAAAGGCAGCCAAGTGCAAGAGCAGAGACTATGCATTTTTTGAAGATATTGAAAGTGAGATAGTGGCAGTACATACAAGCTGAAATAAATACTAGGAAGATGGAAGTGATGTAGGATAGATGAGAATGGATGAATTCTTCAGGAACTGAGCAGAGAGAGAAATCAGAGTTACAGGAGGGTACCCCAGACTTAGAAGCTGGGAGGGAAGCAGAGAGGAGTCAAAAGCCATTGAAAATGTCAAGAAAAAGTAGGAAAATGTAGTGTCACTGACGAAGGGAGGAAAGAATTTCAAGGAGTGGGTTGTCAGGGTGGTTAAATGCCATAGAGAGGCTGAAGAGAATAAAAACCAAAATAAAGCCATTCATTGTATAAAAGTGCATTCTATAAAGCAGCCTGTGGGTTTTTTGTTTTAAAATTAAATGAAAAGTGTAAGATATTAGTAAGCCCTGAAATAAAACATATATGCAAATGAACAACATCAAGAATTCAGTGACCTGCAGGGCTGAGATAACAGTAACTTTTAGTCATATAGCACTTTTGTTTTCAAAGTACCTTAGAATACATTATTTCAAGTGATCTTTATAACATTCCTGTGATGATTATAACCTAAAAGAAATCACATTTCCTGTTTTCATCATTTACTTTCTCAATTACAGTTTGCATTTGTACAACTATCAATACTAACCATAAATAACCACCCAGGAACTTTGTGACAGAAAATGAAAGAGGATGACAATTATGATGATTCTCATAGTAATAATGCTCAACATTTATATAGCATAAAATGATTTCACATATGTTATTTCATTTTACCTTCAACAGCTCTGTGAAATGTCTCATTATCTCCATTTTATATGTGTGGGCAGCTGTAAAAAACCCATGTCAAAACTAAATGCAGTGTACAGGGCTAAACTAAACCAAATAAATGGGCTTTTTGTGTTTAATAAACTTAAGCTTTGCTAAGAACAATGAAGGAAATTTTTATCATAGAATAAGAAAAAAATCTCAAAATATAAGGGCACATCAATTGCTCTATCCACTTTCTATAAGTAGACAGAATATAAAGCTGTTTATCTCATTTGAAAGTCTCATACATTTCTGCTAGTTAGAAATTTTTTGTTTGCAAATGACAGAACCCACCTCAAACTCATTTAGGAAAAAAGAGGCATGGGGATTGATTGGTTCAATAATTAAACAGTCTAAGGGTAGAAGTTCAGTCTATCGATTTAGGTGTAACTGAATCCAAGAACAATTCTAGCTGGGAAAGAGCAAATTCAGAGCTCGGATGGGCTGTGAGTGTGCATGTGTGTTGGGAGTGGAAGTGGAGGAAGTGAGAACCAGCCCTATCTCAATTGTAAGGGCTTAGAATAGGGAAGGGGTGGTTTTCCAAAGAAAAATTAAGGTGCTTCTAGCAGAAGAAAGAAGGGCAGGCAAAACCAGCAGATCTCCAAAATTACTCCTGTCCTTAACTAGTATTTCACCAATTTATCTGAAATTCTCACCGTTAGAATTATAAGACTTTGGGTCTCAGGAGTTTCCTACAATGATGCAGCTACTCTAAGGCAAAGGTTCTCAACCCTCACTATACATTAGAAACACATAGGTAGCTAAAAATCCTTTAAATATATACGGATGCCTGAGCCCAAGTGAGGCCCAGACATTGGTCCTCAACACCCCAAACTTTGTTCATGAAGTAAGTGTTTGAAAGGAACAATAAATTGTGCAAAGTTAGTAGCAGAGGTTATTAGTTTCTCATCCCATACCTTCTCTCCCCTCTGTTTTCCCTTCCTATGTTATCAGTGGGGACTGTGACAGAGTAGGCACCTCATAAATATTGGCAGAATTAAATATAATGGAGCTGAATTGGAAAAATATATTTATCCTATCCATGTTCATTTTTTCCTCCTTTGAACATACTATTAATAGATCCTTACTTTCCGTTTGAGACTTAATGTCTCCAAAGCAAGAAAAGTGGTAGACAAAGTGAGGAGGAGTCATGTGCTGAAGACACATAGAATTTACAGGAATTGCTGTTTTGAGTTTATAAGGGAGGACATGGAGGGGCCAACCCCATTTTAGGGAATCAAAAGAAGTCTCAGTCTTAAGTGAGATTTAGAGGTCAGGCAGAGAGAGGTGGTATGGGGTTTGCTTAGCATGTGTAAAGTCCAATAAGCAAGAAGAAGCCCGGCCCATTTGAGGACTTGCTCCATTACGTCTAGAGGACGGTGCCTAACTAAGGGCTGAGTGGCCAGGGCGGAAGCTGGGAAAAACAGCCAGGGACTTAAGTGGTAAGTTTATTTTTATTTAAATGCTCAGGGCTCTAAAGAAGTGTTTATGCCAGACCAAAATCCTACACATTCTATTATTTTGAGCTTGTAAATTTTCTCTTTGTGAGTTGAAGAAAAATATTTCAGTTTTAAATTAGATTTTAAAAAAAATCCAAATGGCTTCCCTACGGCCACTATGGTTTGGTGCCCTTGTGCTGCAGTGCCACCACTCGGCCACAGGGGTGCAGTGCAGCTCAGCAGACTGGGAACTTCTGAGAATGGTTGAGGGGCCGTGTTCCAGGGTGGCCCTCCTCAAAGCAACAAACAGGGCTCTCCTTGAACTGGGTGAAACATGTTAGTTCCACTTCTGCTCAAAACTTCCTTTCTTTGTCACCCTTTTCCCCAAATTCTATCATAAATAATTTGTGTGTAGCACAAACATTTTTGTAAAATGATGGTCCCTGCAGGACTTGCTTACATGTACCCTATCCAGATAACAGTGGGTAACTTACTTTCCTTCCTTCCTCCCTCCCTCTTTTTTTTTTTTTTTTTTGTGGAGATGGAGTCTTGCTCTTACTGAGCCTGGTCTTGAACTCCTGGGCTGAAGTGATACTCCTGCCTTGGCCTCCCAAAGTGCTAGCATTACATATGTGAGCCACCACACCTGGCCTGAACACTTTTATACTTAGAAGACAAGTAATGAAGGAAATACCAAAACAAGTAAATATCTATCCTATTATATAAAAAGGATAACCAATTTTGTCATGCTTATGTGAGGCTATGTTGGTTCATGGGACTAATTCCATGTGTGCATATTGACAGGATCTTGCATTGATACAGGCCAGGGATTGAGAAGCACACTCATAAGTCCTTGAAGGAATAATTAAATACAATAACATTAGTAGTGACTATAGGTATAGTAATTATTTTCTTCTGAATGCTGTTTGTATTTTTCAAATTTCCTTTTTTTTTTTTTTGGTTACCAACCAGGAAGAAGCGCTGACTTTTCAAATTTTCTTTAGAAAGCATGTACTGCTTTTATTTAAAAATATAAAAAGTAATGGCAGGTACAGACTGCCTACAAAATGAAACAGAAACAAATTATGTTTAGTAAGGATGAAGAGTAATGAATAGTAAGGAAGAAGGAAGATTTGAAGTTGATCATATAGCTATTTAGAGATAATTCTTCATTCTCCAGTTAAACAGTATCTTAACTTTTCAGATGTAATTTGAGATAGCTATATTTTTCCATGCTAAATATAACTATTTTGATAAGTATATCTTTCTAATCATAAAACTTCAAAAGTTTTAAACTTTAAAACTTTTTAAAAAATTACAAAAGCATTATGCAATTCTTATAGAAAAATAACTTGTATAATAATTTCTTCAGGTAGAACTATATTTTGTCATATATTCTTCCAGATATAGAAACATATTTTTAAATAAAGTAGGAACCTATTGTTTTGTGACCTGCTAAATTCACACACCTATATACCCTGAACTTTTCCCATGACATTAAATATCAATATATGATTTTTGATGGCTGGGCTGCACACTTATTTTAATATAACTTATTTAACCAGTCTGTTGCTTTGTTGCTGCTATTGCTATTGTTTTGAGACAGGGTCTCACTCTATTGCCCAGACTAGAGTGCAGTCTAGTCATCATAGCTCACCCCAACCTTAAACTTCTAGGCTCAACGGATCTTCCTGACTTACCCTCCCCAGTAGCTGGGACTATAGGCATGCACCACCGCAACTGGCTGATATTTCTATTTTTTGTAGTGATGGGTTCTCACTGTCTTGGCCAAGTTGGTCTTGCACTCCTGGGGCCAAGCGATCCTCTTGCCTCCCAAAGTGCCAGAACTATAGGCGCAAGCCACCGCTCCTGGACTCCTATTGTTAACTATCTGTTTATTTTCTAGTTTTTAGCCATTAATAATAATGAAATTAATATCCTTGTTTGTTTTTGTGTGTCTTTGATTATTTTCTTAGTGTTAATTGTTAGAACTGAATTGGTGGATCAAAGGTTTTTCATTTTCTAAATGAAAGGGTGCTGCAATTTATACTCTCCTCAATAGCATCTATTTTGAATATTAAAGCATTATAACAAGTCTTTAAATCAGGTAGGGCTAGTCAT
This sequence comes from Cheirogaleus major, assembly GCA_963574435.1. NCBI lineage: Eukaryota > Metazoa > Chordata > Mammalia > Primates > Cheirogaleidae > Cheirogaleus > Cheirogaleus major. The sequence goes on from CAUYPO010029163.1 coordinate 13,476, forward strand.
TCAACTTTGTTCTTATTTTTCAAAGTTTTTTTGGCTGTTCTAGGTCTTTTACATTTCCACATAAATTTTAGGATCATCTTGTCAGTTTCTACAAAAAAATCATGGAATTTTAGTCAGGTATGGTGGTGCGTTCGTATGGTCCCAGGTACTTGGGAGACTGAGGTTGGAGAGGAAGTTTGAGGACGACCTGGGCAACATAGCCCTGACTCAAAAAAAAAAAAATCTGCGGAATTTTGACTGGGATGGCATTGAATCTAGAAATCAATTTGGGGAAAATTTCTGTAATTTATTTAATTGTAAATTTATCTAAGTTTTTTTTAATTGGTAGGTTTTTTTTTTTTTTAAACCAGTGTTAGATCTACAGAAACATTGACTGGGAAGTACAGGATTCCCACCTATCCTCTCCACTCCTCAGTTTCCCCTGTTATTTACATCTTGAATTATTGTGGTACATTTGTTACAATTGATGAACCAATATTGGTGGTTCATCTTTGTGTTGTACATCCTATAGATTTTGACAAATGGTATGATGACATGTATCTACCATTACAGTATCATACAGATTAGTTTTATACTATTGATGTTTGTATATTGATCTTATATCTTACAACTTTGCTAAATTCACTTGAGTGGCATTTTTGTAGATTCCATTGGATTTTCTACATAGATGGTCATATGTCTGCAAATACGAGTAGTTTTACTTCTTTCTTTCTAGAATCTCTAGTACAATGTGGAAAAGAAGTACTGAAAGCAGAAATCCATGGCTTGTTCCTAATTTTAGAGGTAATGCATTCAGTCCTTCATACTTAAATATGATGTTAGGTATAGCAGGATTTTCAGGGAAGCCCTTTATCAGGTTGAGGAAGTTCCCTAGCTTGTTGAGAAAACTGATGTTGGATTTTGGCAAGTGCCTTTTCTGCATCTACTTGGATAATCATATTGTTTTCTTTTTAGCTTGTTAAGATGGTGAATTAGCTGGGTACAGTGGCTCATGCCTGTTAACTTTGGGAGACTGAGGTGGGAGGATTGCTTGAGGTCAGGAGTTTGAGACCAGCATGGGCAACATAGCAAGACCCCATCTCTACAAAAAAGTAAGAAAAGTTAGCCAGATTTGGTGGTGTGCACCTATAGTTCCAGCTACTTGGGAGGCTGAGGTGAGAGGCTCGCTTGAGCCCAGGAGTTTGAGGCTGTAGTGAGCTGTGATCATGCATGCCACTGTACTCTAGCCTGGGCAAAAGAATGAGACCTGTTTCAAGAAAAAAAGATAAATTATACTGATTCATTTCTAATGTTAAGCCAATTCTTCATTCCTGGGATAAAGTCCATTTGGTCATGATGTTTTATCCTTTCTGCATATTGTTGGATTTTGTTTAGAATTTTGCACCTTTGTTAATGAGTGATATGTGTTCTATAGTTTTCTTGTAATGTGTTTGTTTGGTTTTATTATAAGGAAAATGCTAGCCTCATGAAGTGAGTCAGAAAGTATTTCCTCACCCTAAGTTTTCTGGAAAATTTGTTTATAATTGGTATTATTTTGTCCTTAAATGTTTGGTAGAAATTACCAGTGAAGCCATTGGTGCCTGGAGTTTTCTTTGTGGGAAGGTTTTTAACTACATATTCAATTTTCTTAATAGAAATGGGGTTATTTAAGTTACTAGTTTCCTTGAGTGAACTTTGGTTGTTTGTGCCTTCCAAATAATTTTTTCTCTAACTCCGGTAGCTTCCTTACACACGTACGCTCATCAGTACTTTGCTGACTACTCAAGGGGGCCTTCTGCCTATCTCCAGGGCTTCGCTCTGTGTAGCTCTTTCTTCTTTGGTATTCCGTGTTGTGAATTCTAGCTACCTTGGTTTCCCTGGATTATCAGCTCCATCTCCTCATCTCAGGGCAACTGCAGGGCAGCCTGGAACCTCTCCCAGAGCAGTAAGCTGCAGCCATGGGAGGCTCCCCTTGCTTGCTTCCTGTCTTTCAGGGATCATTCTCCTACACTGCCTGATGCCCACTGCCTTGAAAACTATTGTTTCTTATATATTGTCTTTTTCTTTTCTGAGTGTTTCAGGAAGTAGAATAAACATGGTCCTGTTATTCCTTCTTTTGTGGAAACAGAAGTCCTCTAAATGTTTCTATATCTTCATGGCCAATATTTTCCCTTCTAGCAGTCCAAACATCCTTAATATACATTTGGCAGATGCTACATATCTTTGAACAGCAATGAATGTAATAAGAACAACTGTTTTGAGATTATTTTGAGAATTTCTAAGTCCTCATTACTTACTCTGTGAAAATATTCCACTGTAAAGCTCTTTACAATGGTTAAATATTATCGCTGTTCTCCATGTGGTTCAAAAGCTTTGTATATATTTTAGGGTTACATTGTACTCTTGCTTTCACATGAGATTTAGAAGATGCTGAATAATGAAACTTGGAGAAACAGTATCATGAAATACTTAATTTTGGTAATTTTATCAATTATATTTAAGAAGTTAAAATTTCTAGTTTAATGATGAGTCATTACACATAAAGAACATGGGTAAGACTATTTTAAAAGTTTACATTGGAGAAGGCTTTCTCTCAATATCTCAACTTTATCTAGAACTTTAGGAAGTGTTTAAGTGAAAAGAAAAGTAGAAAAAATTTTAGTAATTAATGAACATTAAGGACAAAAGTTAAAATTCCCACTCAAAGCTGCAAATGTAAAACTGTATCTCTTATCATGATTTGAATTGAATATGCTCTAATGCACACTGAAATCTATCAAGTTCAATTATTTTATAAGTGATAAAATAATTATAAGTTTTCAAAAATGATGGCAGGAATCACAGTAAGTGCTTTTGGAGTGTTCAACTCTATTGAGTTCATTTTTCTTTAATAACTGATAATACCTTAGTAAATAGTTTAGCAAGCTATTTCTTAAAACTTTTTTTCATCCATGGTAGATATGTTGAATGTGCCATATAAACAGGAAGAATAAACCTAAGAGAGCCTGAAGATAAAGAGTAAGCCAATGGGAAGAATTTCCCTTTCTAGAGATATGCATTTCCTTATTCTGCCACTGTACGGCAGAGTAACAACCACTGAGCAAATCAGCCAAAAAAAATTAACAATCAATTCTTTCAAGACCACCTCTTTTACAGGTAACTGTCTCCAAGGCTCTAAAGATAAATGAAATTACTGTGAATCCTTACTTGAGAAAGATTCTTTTCTCTTAATGATGAAAGGGGAAATAAAACTTGCCTTCCGATGAGTGTAAACGCAATACATATTTTAAAAAGGTAAGGTTGCCAATTGTCATAAACAAAAACAATCAAATAGAATAAGTGAGCCCAGATTCTGAATCAAACCCTGTTTTGTATTTTGAGTCATCCAGTTTTGAATCCGACAGTTACCATGTCCTATCAAATACAGAAACCAGCAAGCAGGATAAATTGGACACCTGACAGCTTTCTAGTTAAGCAGTTTTTATAGCCACTTTCGCTGAAAGTATTAGGAAATTTCTACTTAACTGGAATAGAACTAAAAGACTGAAGTTTCCTTTAAAAAAATGATTACTTAGTATTGTATCAATTTGGAGACTCCTGGGTTCAGTGAAAACAAGCAAAGTATATTTCCCCCAGGGGAAATACATTACATCAGACATGGATTTCATCTCAGTCTTCTGCTTCTTTCAGACAAATACATCCTACCGCAACTACAAGGATGTTAGCCACTGTAAATTATTTCTTTAGGAGGGAAAATTTAATCTTTTCCTTATTAAAAAAAAAATCCTAATAGCTCTGACACATGCCACAGTATAGATGAACCTTGAAGACATTATGATAAGTGAAATTAACCAGTCACAAAAGGACAAATATTGTATTATATGAGTCTACTTATATGAGGTTCCTAGACTGGTCAAATTCTTAGAGACTGAAAATAGAATGGTGCTTGCCAGGGGCTGAGGGGATTAGGGAGTTAGTGTTTAATGGATATAAAATTTCATCTGGGGAAGATGAAAAAGTTCTAGGGATAGAGGTGATGATAGTTGTACAACAATGTGAATGTACTTAATGCCACAGAACTGTACAATTAAAAATGGTAAATTTTATACTTTATATACTTTACCACATTAAAGAAGCCCAACCTCCCTGAATCATAATAGTTCTTATTATTCCTTTTTTTCTTATTAGAAAATCAATAGAAAATATAGTACAGATAATAAAAAAGAGATTAAAATTCTACAGAGTTAACCACTGCTAACTTTTGCTCTATGGTTTTCTAGTCATTTTGTTATGTGTAAATGTGTGTTTGCGTATGTGTGAGAGAGAATTTATTTTACAACATGGCCTCTGAGACTATGTAGCTCCATTAAAGGGAGAATGTTGGTGATTAGTTTGACATTTCTTATGCTACTTTATACAAGAAGGTGACTGCCCCTAGAAAGGAACTGCAAACTATGTTTGAAAAAGATTTTAAATGTGTAGTGAGAAATGTATAGTTCTTTGTTTTTTTCATTTGAGCCAAGTGTTCAATGGTAAACAAATTTTTTAGTCAGAGTAGTTAGTAGCCAGTGGCTTGATTTTCAGAACATTGGCTGTGGGAATTGGACAATCAACCTGTATATGAATAACATAAATAGTAATGTAGGTAATGTGGATGGTTGCTTTAATTACTAAGTTTTTTTTAGCCAGTCAAATTTAGCAGTGGGGGGTTGTATACCAACTTTAGTGTCACTAGTAAGTTCTGATAATCCACTACCATCAGACCAGTCTGGGTTTTTTTTTAATTTGGGAAAAAATGTTCTGAATATGGAAAAATATAGAGAATAGTATAATAGACACCCACATACCCATCACTCAGAATTAGCAAAAATTATCGTGCTGTCAAATGAACTCCTGATTTTTAAAAATATTTAAGTAATAAAACACTACATTCAGACATTACAGATAGAGTGGCCTTCCCCAGGCCTGTTGCCTTTCCTCTGTTCCAAAGGCAGCCTCTTTCACTTTCATGATTTTGCTGTGTGTCTTTTCAGTCCATATGTTTGATAATTTTAATACATACATATTATTCCTAAAAAGTATATTGTTTCATGTGCTTCTAAAATTTTCATTAATGAACGCATACTCTCTGTATGTCTTTTTTTTGCAGCTTGCTTTTTAAATTATAAACTATATTTCAAAGATTGGCTAATGTTACAGGCTCATTCTTTGAAGCCAGTGGTTCTCAACATGAGGCAATTTTGCCTCCCCATGGGACATTTGGCAATATCTGGAGATACTTTTAGTTGTCACAATGGAAGGTGGCAAGGGACGTACTACTGGTGTCTAGTGGGTAGAGGCCAGGGATGCTGCCAAACATCCCACAATGCAGAGGACAGGCTCTGCCAGTGAAGAATTATCTGGTCCCAAATGTCAATAGTGCCAAGGTTGAGATACCCTGACCTAAAGCAGTGATTCTTAAAATGTGGTCCTGACCAGCAGCATCAAGCCTCTCAAAACTTGTTAGAATGAAAATTCTTTGGCTTTGCCCCCCTGACCCAACAAATCAGAAATTCAGGGGATAGGACACAACAATTTATGGTTCAGTGAACCCTCCAGGTGATTCTGATGCACACAAAAGTTAGAAGCATGATCTAAACTATTAATTTGTGTGGAAACACCCAAATTCATTTATCTTATTGACCATTTCTCATTTATCATGTAAGGCAATGTTCTCTGCACTATGATGCTCCTCTGTCCTCCTACACTAAACCATAAACATACCTCTTCTTTCGATGCCATTATATTGGTTTCTATAAAACATAGTTTAACAAACTAAAATGGATATTTTTGTATCAATAACCATCTATTGAATGCTTACTATTTGTTTGGCATTATTCTAAGTATTTTTCATCTGTTAATTATCTGTAACAACCTCAGGAAGTATTATGCAATTTCACAGATGAGAAACTAAGTAGTCAAGTAATTTGCTCAAGGTCACACAAGTAATAAATGTCTGGCTGAGCCAGAATTTGAACCCAGGCTGTGTGGGACTAGAGCCTGTTTCCTTAACATTGCACACATTCCCAGAAACACAGGCCATACCTTTTTGGCCTAATGTTCAGAGCCTAGTATAATGGATTATGCATCCAAATGTCTAACAAAAAATAATGTGAGAATGAGAGAAAAGGGTGCAGAATATGGAGTCTAAACTGCAACTGGCATGCTTATACTAAGCACAGAATCCACATTTTATCTAAAATTCCTCAAAGCACCTGCTTCAGCTCTATACACAGGCATTTATATGCATATCACTAAAACATGAACCCCCACATGAAATTTGGAGGAAGAATCTGGCTACCCAACACAATTTTTTTAAAAAGATTAAACACAGGATTTGGAATCAGGTTGAGTTTTCATCTAAGCACATGAAAATTAGATACTAAAACTTTAATGGTATTTACAAAAAACAAAAAAGAAAACCCCTTAATGGTGGCCTTTAAATATTTACTATGGTTTTAATATTTCTTGACTGTTATAAATAAATAGAAAATAAATAGAAAATATAATATATATTTTGATGTGGTATAAAAGGTTTAATGACTTTTATTCTAAGATATTTTCTAACCTAGAAACCTATTTTCTAGATTTTCTAGAAATCTACAGTGTTGTTACGAAGATGCAAAGCATACACATGCAAAACAGTTAAATGGCAATACTAGTTCAGATAACCTTAAGAGTCTAAAAATGTAACAGATACAAAAGGAGTAAAAGCTATAGAAAATTGGAGAAATAAAAGAATGAAGTATCTGGACTGCCTGGGAAGTGCAGTGGTGTCATCATAGCTCATTGCATCCTCAAATTCCTGGGCTCAAGCAACCCTCCTGCCTTAGCCTCCTGAGTAGCTGGGACTACAGGTGCATGCCATCACACCTGGTTAATTTTCAATTTTTTTTGTATTAATGGAAATGAGATCTTGCTGTGTTGCCTAGGCTGGTCTCAAATTCCTGGGCTCAAGTGATCCTCCTGCCTCAGCCTCCTGAGGAGCTAGTACTAGAGGTGAGTGCCACCACACTGGGCTAATCTTTATTTATTTTTTATTATTTTTTTATTTCATCATATTATGGGGGTACTAATGTTGTTAAGGTTACATATATTGCCCTTGCCACCCCTCCCCCCTCGAGTCAGAGCTTCAAGCGTGTCCATCCTACCTCTAACCCTTCCTAGGAGAGGCAAAGATATAAAATGTAACCAAAATGTCAAAAAAAAAAAACAACCCAAACTAATCTTTATTTTTTGTAGAGTCAGGGTTTCACTATATTGCTTAGGCTGGTGGCTGGGATCTTTATGAAGGAGGCCAACTTGCATCAAGCCAGAAGAATAGATAGTATTACAAAAGGGGAAGGGCACTCTCTGTAAGCTTAAAATTTCAAAAAACTAACAGTACTCTCAGTGACGGGGAAAACAACTTCTGGCAGCTTCAGATTCACATCCTTCCAGCCTGGTAGTCACAGGAGAGAGATTTGTGTCTGCTCCCAGTATCCTTACAGCAATCCAGGGAAATACTCTGGTTTTTCCTATTCAGGACATGTGACTACCACAAGTCTAATCACTTTTCCCAGAAAGATGAGCTGCTGTTACAGGCCAGCTCTAGGTCTTGTACCCACCCCAGTGACTACATGGAACATAGGACGTGCAGTTCCTTAAAGAAAACAGGGGTAGTGGGCACTCAAAAACAGCAACAGTCTACTCCGCCTTAATACCAATGTTATCTCCAACCCATCCCCAATATAAAGCCCACTGTGATTACCTTGCCCAAGTCAATCTCTTCATTGCTCACTGATCATGCCACATTTGGCCCAGACTTTACAGCTAAGCCTTTGCTTATATTGTTCTCCTCTACTAGACACATTTTCCTTTCCTATTTTCTAAATACTACTCATTATTTAAGCTAAACTCAAGTCAACCTCCTTCAGGAGGAGTTTCCATCTAGTCCAATTACTTCATTTTCCTGCTTCTCCACAGTCCCATAGCCCTATATGAAAAGAACTTCAGTATTCTTTCTCTTCACGCAGATGCCCATTTTCTCTATCACCCTCTTCCTTTTGATATGTGTATGTGTGTGTGTAGGTGTATATATCCATTATCATTAATTTAAATATATGTGTATATACATATATATATTTGAGACAGAGTCTTGCTCTGTCATCTGGACTAGAGTACAGTGGTGTTATCATAGGTCACTGCAGCCTCGAACTCCTGGGCTCAAGCAATTCTCCTGCTTCAGCCTCCCAAGGAGCTAGGATTACAGGTGCACACCAGCATGCCCAGCTAATTTTTAAATTTTTTGTTGAGATGGGTCTTGCTATGTTGTCCAGGCTAGTCTTGAACTCCTGGCTTCAAGCAATCCTCCTTCCTTAGTCTCTTAGAGTACCAGGACCACAGATGTGAGTCATGGTGCCCCACCAGTCCTCGATAGTTTTAAATGCATGGGCCTCATGTTCCGTGGACGATCCTCAACCTGTGTCCAGTGTTTCCACATGCCTGGTGAGAATCAGGTCATGCTTTCGTGGCAGAAACAGAATGATGCTGTTCTCTTCTTAGGGTATCACGTCAGGAGGCATATGATGTTGACTCATTCATTGTGTTAGCCTTGATCACCTAGTCATGTTGGTGTCTGCCAAGTTTATCCACTGTAAGGTCTTCATTTTCTCCTTTCTAATAGATAAGTATTTTGTGGGGTGATATTCTGAGATCATGTCAGTACTCTATTATTCATCAAACCTCTACCCACCAGCACTAGCTTCCTTTAACAGCTCCCACCTGAATCAACCACCACTGTGATGGTTGCCAAATGGTGACTTTCTGTCCCTACCACTCCTTTTACTTTTATCATTAAGCATTCTAGTGTAAGGAAAGGCTTTCCATTTATTTGTTTATTATGTATATGATTTTTATTTTGAAAATTTATTTATTTAAATATTCAAATTGTACTAGATTTACCCAGTGGGAACACTTTCAGGGTGGCTCCTGTGTCTTCTTGATGTGGTCCCATTATTTTTTGAGCACTTCCTAACTTTTTGTCACAAGATATTCCAGACTCATCTTGTGCCTCTCCTGCCCCAGCCTAGAATCATCCATTTCTCCAACAAGTCCTAAGTTTCTTTCAGTGGAGGATGGTATTTAGAAACCAAGATATGGGGGCTTGGTGTGCTTATTGTTACTGGGGAAGGGGAAGGGCATTGCTTTTAGTCCTTCTCAGTGGACAGAGCTAGTAAATATATGTGTGTGTATACACACAAACACATATATCTATAACTATTTGTAAATCTATCTATGTACATGTAAAAACATGAGTTTATATGATTTCTCCAATTTTATTCCAGGACTTCAGGCTTCTTTTTAACTTTACCTCTTTCCACATTTGTAAATGCTTTCTCCAACTTTTTCAATGTATTTACTTATTCGCTCAATTTATTTAATTATTTGTTCAATATAACCAATCCCCAGAACTCTCACTGTCCTCTTTGCCAGCCGCCTCCACTCTCTGCCTCCTCAGTACCTTATGTTCTTGCTAATGTGCCTCTGCATGGCTACTTCCTTATGTCTTTATGTCTCAGCAGTCCCCTATAGTTGGATGCCAGTAGGCATAAGAGCTGTTTCTTAAAGGGGAAGCTACTAGTATTTTGAGTGGTAAAATTCTTCATTATGTGGCAACTCTCTTGCACATTGCAAGTTTAACATCCCTGCTCCCCACCACCAATTGCCAGCAGTGTTCCCAGTCATTGTTACAGTGAGAATGCTCCCACACATTTCTGAATGTGCCCTACTGCCTTGCTACTCAAAATGTAATCCTTGGACCAGCAGCATCAGTGTCACTTTGGAGCTTGTTAGAAATGCAAAACATAGGCTTTGGCCTAAACTTAGAGAATCAGAAACTGCATTTTAATAAGATCTTAGGTGATCTGTAAACACATTAAAGTTTGAGAAACATGGTAGGACCACTTGTCGAAAACTATTTCCCTAGGGAAACTATTTCATATGTATCAGAAGGCACGTACAAAAATGTTCAGACTAGAGATGCTAAACATTTTGCAATGTGATTCCACTTGTGATTGAAATCACTAACAGCATTTCTGCAAAATGAAACTGACATTCAATGTGATGCAGTCAAATGGGAGATGAGCACAAGTCAACACGATTATTTGAACCCCTCAAGCATCCTTGCCTGTAGCCAGTTACCTATATATGTAAGTCAATAAACCTGCTTTTTTGTTTGAATAGGTTTATTGGATTTCAGTTACATGCAATTGCAAGAGCCCTAAGACAGAGTCAGGCCAGATTAGTTTTAGAGGCTAGGCTGAAAAACATGAACAGATATTCCTAACTAGAGAGCTGTATATGGATTACCGAAGTGACAAGAGGTTGATCTTTTTAGTCTTTTGGACAACCATATGGAGTCTGAGATGGCAAGAGAGCCCAGCTAGTCACCTCTAGCCTCAAATAACTTTGCACATTTACCCTAATGTTCTAGTAATCATTTTGTATGTGTGCCTTGATGAGAAAAAGATTGGGAATTACTTCTGTCAGCAATGGAAAACCACTGGTGGTATGTATGTATGTATGTATTTAATTTTTAATTGCAGAAAAATACACATAAAATTTGCCATCTTAACCATGTGCAAATATACAGTTCAGTAGTGTTATGTATATTCGCAATGTTGTGCAACCAATCTCCAGAACTCTTCATCTTGCCAAACTAAAGCTTTATACACATTAAACAACTCTCCTTTACTCCCTCCCCCAGGCCTCTGGCAACCACCATTCTATTCTATGTCTCTATGACTTTGACCTCATGTACATGGAATCATACAGGATTTTTCTATTTGTGACTGGCTTATTTCACTTAACATAATGTCTGCAAGGTTCATCCATGTTGTCGCATGTGTCAGAATTGCCTTCCTTTTTAAAACTGAATAATGTTCCATTGTATGTATATACCACATTTTGTTTATCCATTCCTTTGTTGATGGCTACTTGGATTTGCTTCCACCTTTTGGCTACTGTGAGTGATACTGCTATAAACATCAGTGTGCAAATATCTCTTCAAGATCCTGCTTCCAGTTCTTTTGGCTATATGCAGAATTAGAATTTTCAGGTCATATGGTAATAGTATTTTTAATTTTTTTGAGGAACTACCATATTGTTTCCCAAAACATCTATTATCATTTTACATCCCTACAAACAGTGCATAAGGGTTCTAGTTTCTCCACATCCTTGCCAAAACTTGTTATTTTCTGTTTTTTTTTTAATACTGCCAATCTCCTAGGTGAAAATAATAACTATTGAGTTTTTTTGTTTTTTGTTTTTTGCTTTTTTTTTTTTTACAGCCAATACCTTGAATGCACAACTATTGCTTTAATTTGCATTTCCTGACTTCTTGTTAGGGTAAGCTTCGCCTTTGGACATTTATATTTCTTCTTTTTATTATTATTATTATTTTTTTTTTTCCAGCATATTGTGGGGGTATAAATGTTAAGGTTACGTATATTGCCCATGCCCTCCCTCCCCCCTGGAGTCAGAGCTTCAAGCGTGTCCATCCCCCAGTAGGTGCACATCACATTTATTATGTATGTATATACCCATCCCCTCGCCCCCACCTGCCCGACACCCGATAAATGTTATTTCTATATGTCCACTTAGGTGTTGATCAGTTAATACCAATTTGCTGGTGAGTACATGTGGTGCTTATTTTTCCATTCTTGGGATACTTCACTTAGTAGAAGGGGTTCCAGCTCTAGCCAGGAAAATACAAGAGGTGCTATATCACTGTTGTTTCTTATAGCTGAATAGTACTCCATGGTATACATATACCACATTTTATTAATCCACTCATGTATTGATGGGCACTTCCATTGTTTCCATGTCTTTGCAATTGTGAATTGTGCTGCTATAAACATTCGAGTGTAGGTGTCTTTTTCCTAGAGTGACTTTTGTTCTTTTGGGTAGATGCCCAGTAATGGGATTGCTGGATCAAATGGTAGATCTACTTGTATCGCTTTGAGGTATCTCCATATTGCTTTCCACAGAGGTTGAACTAGTTTGCAGTCCCACCAGCAGTGTAGTAGTGTTCCTATCTCTCCACATCCATGCCAACATTTATTGTTTTGGGACTTGTTAATAAGGGCCATTCTCACTGGAGATAAGTGATAATCTCATTGTGGTTTTGATTTGGATTTCCCTGATGATTAGAGATGTTGAGCATTTTTTCATAT
>CAUYPO010029165.1:0-16696 GCA_963574435.1 Cheirogaleus major
TCAGGAGTTCGAAACCAGCCTGAGCAAGAGCCAGACCCCGTCTCTACTATAAATAGAAAGCAATTAATTGGCCAACTAAAAATATATAGAAAAAATGAGCCGGGCATGGTGGCGCATGCCTGTAGTCCCAGCTACTTGGGAGGCTGAGGCAGAAGGATTGCTCAAGCCCAGGAGTTTGAGGTTGCTGTGAGCGAGGCTGACGCCACGGCACTCACTCTAGCCTGGGCAACAGAGTGAGACTATGTCTCAAAAAAAAAAAAAAATCACAAAAATATTGAATAAAATTACCTTCAGGCTATGTGTATAAGGTGCATGTGAAACATAAATAAATTTCATATTTAGACTTGGGTCCCATTTCCAAGATATCTCATTATGTATATGCAAATATTCCAAAACCCAAAAAAATCTGAAACACCTCAAGTCCTAAGCATTTCAAATAAGAGATATTCAGGCCGGGTGTGGTGGCTCACGCCTGTAATCCTAGCACTCTGGGAGGCCAAGGCGGGAGGATCACTCAAAGGTCAGGAGTTCGAAACTAACCTGAGCAGAGTAGAGACCCCATCTCTACGGAAGGAAGGAAGGAAGGAAGGAAGGAAGGAAGGAAGGAAGGAAGGAAGGAAGGAAGGAAGGAAGGAAGGAAGGAAGGAAGGAAGGAAGGAAGAAATTGGCCAACTAAAAATATATATAGAAAAGAAAGAAAGAAAGAAAGAAAGAAAGAAAGAAAGAAAGAAAGAAAGAAAGAAAGAAAGAAAGAAAGAAAGAAAGAAAGAAAGAAATTGGCCAACTAAAAATATATATAGAAAAAAATTAGCCGGGCATGGTGGCACATGCCTATAGTCCCAGCTACTCGGGAGGCTGAGGCAGAAGGATCGTTTGAGCCCAGGAGTTTGAGGTTGCTGTGAGCTAGGCTGATACCACGGCACTCTAGCCCGGGCAACAGAGCGAGACTCTTCTGTCTCAAAAAAAGAGAGAGAGACATTCAAATTGTACAGTATAATATATATATTTTTTTGTATATTATATAATAGTACAATATATAGTATACAGTATAATAATTTTGAGGAAAAAACAGAAACATTCAACAGAAGAAGATTGGTTTAATAGGTTATGGTAGATCTGTACAATGAAATACTGTTATAGTCATTAAAAATTATATTGTAAAATATGCATGTCATTCTATTTAAATAACATGAGGAAAAAATGCTTTTTATATTTAAAAGTCAAAACAAAGCAGTTTGTAAAACATTGTGTTCATTATGACCCCATTTTTAAAAAATGATATATATCTATTAATTAATAGAAAAATGTCTAGAGGATATTTATCACAATATTAACTGGTTATGTTTGGGTGGTGAAGTTATGAGTGGCCTGTGTTATCTTTTTTGTTTATTTGTATTTTCTAAACTTTTTACAATGAACATGGATTACTTTTGTAAGAAGAAAATAATAATTAAAATGAACACATTCATAATTGAAATGCACATTGACAGGAAAAAGGAATGAAACTTATAGCATGGAAAAGCAAATCAATGATGTAGGGGTGGGGATTTGATAAGTTCTCAAGGAATGCAAAAATAGTAGAGATAAAAAAAAAGAGTGTCAACTGAAATTAAGGCTGTTGAGGCAGAAATAATTTGATGAAGGTTTATGGAAAGCCAAATTTGAGTATAGACCTGGGAAACACATCAACAAAGTTAGGTGTGTTCTAAAGTCTGTTACAAGTTGAAATACTTTTATAAGAAAGTTTAGGAGAAGGGAGGGGGACTCCTCATAACAGAGATGTCTTTTTTCGTTGGAGGGTATGATACAGAGGTTATAGTCATTGGCTACAGATGACAGCACACAGGCTAAAATGTTTTACACACAAAAGAATCAGTAAAACTTCATGATTCAGAACAAACGAGTGTCCTTTTCAGAGTAACTAGGTTATGTATGAATCAGTACATCAACAGTTTGAGGAACTCACAGTAAGATTTGAGGGACTCATTATTCCCTGAGGAGTGAAGAAGGGAAAAAAAATATTTTAGCGAGTCACAATAAGATTCTTTACTCAGGGACAAGATATAAACCACAAATCATGAGACCTACCCCAGGCAATTAGAATACAGTTCATCCTTTAAGTGTAGGAGGTGCATGACTTAACCCTTTCCTAGCATGGCCTTAGATCCTGTTTATAATTTGATATCCTATTGCCACAAAGAGTCTATTCTGTCAGTTTTATGACAACTATTTTAACATCAATGCAGGTCAGTTGTGTCCAAAACCAACAGGGAGGGGGTATAAGGAGGTGTGTGTTACCTCCTATCCTGTCATGGATGGGAACTCAGTTTTTAAGGTTTCTCTGAGGTCCCCTTGGCTAAGAAGGGGTCTGTTCAGTCAGTGGGGAATCTGAGGATTTTATTTTTAGTTTACAGGAGTAAAAGGGAATTTGAGAGTTTTGGAAGACAGAGAATGGAGATCCAATAGCTGGATAATTGGTGTTCCTGAGGAAGAGACTAAACGCCCCCGAAGCAAGAATCTAGTATATAATAGGAAATCTTTTTCTGACCTAATCAACAACCATAAATAAATAAACAAACATCCTACCCATCAGACAGAAAAGACCTACCATGTTCCAGAGAAATTAAAAACAAGTACAAAAGGAAGGAAGGAAGGGAGAAAGAGAGGGAGAAATGGAGGGAGGGAGGATGAAGTAACATAGGCTGCACTTCTAGATGCTGTCTGGCAAGACTTTTGAATTATAAATATAAAGAGAAAAGAATCTTGCAAGCATCCTGGCAGAAAAAAATTTAGGTTACCCAGAAAGAAACCAAAGTCTGCTTGGCCTCAATATCAAATTTCAGAATTCAATGGAATAAGATCTACCAAGTTTTAAAGAAAAAAGTGTTCTCACCCATAGATCTCACACCTTGCCAAACTGCCCTTTGAGTGTGAAGGGAACAAAGGAACGTGTCTTGGCACATGACCCTGCCTCCTTCATGAGAGCACTGTGAGTGATTGGACCCATGTGACCAAGAAGCAACCTGAGCTCAAGAGGGTGCAACTGTTTGCTCTTTGCGGCTCCTAAACTTTGTGTTTTCACTCATAGCGTCTTCCTTTTCAGGATGAAGGGACTGGACCTCAGGGTACTTGCTCCATGCCCTGTCCTGGTTGAAGTCATAAAATGCACCTGGCTCCTCTTCCTCCTCTGCCAAATCGAATCGAAAACCACTCTGAAAACACACCTCTGCCTGTGTATTGGCTGTTTGGATTCTGGGCTCCTGCTCCATTTCTTCTTCAATCCAAGCAGCAGTTCCCCTTAGCCTCCTGACACCCTGTTCAGCACCAGGTTTGCTGCTCTTGGGACCTGTCAAGCCCTTCCTTTCCAAAGGAACATTAGCCATTCCTTGCTCTATTGATTAAATGTCCAGTCCAACATCTATGGAGGTGCCCTCAAGGACATTCAGGCTAGTTATGGAAAAAAGAGTGGCAGACACTCTAGGATGCTCACTCAACACCCTCCTTGTTGGTCTACTTCTATTACCAAGGCCAGAAACCTAACTGCTTGATTTCCCAGATTCCAGTGCAGCGAGGGTGGCCACGTAACACATTTCTGGCCAATGAAATGTAGCTGGAAGCTCCAAGGAGGGCTCTTTCAAAATAAGGCAAGACCTGACAGAAAACAAACTTTTTATCCCCTTTGTCAAAGCCTTTATCCCCTTTGTCTTTCTCTCTCTTCCTGTCTGGAACACAGATAGGATGCCTGAGAATTAGCAGCTATCATGTGATTATGAGGCAATACGTTGGAAGATGAAAGCCACATGCACTTGGTGACACAGTGAGAGAGCAGGTTCCTCAGAAGACAGCTGCAACAGCCCTGAGGTGACCATGTCTGTATTTCCTGTGAGATGAAAGAATAAATCCCTAGTTGTTTAACAGCACACTTTAATTTTCTGATACTTGCAGCCACATACATTCCTAACTGGCGCAAGAAGGTAAATGACATTAAGCAATTACAAAACCTTAACTATCAAACAGCCTCATTCTTTCTAGTCAAATTGTTACAAACCTGAGAGAGTTTTCTGTTTTAAGCAGTAAGATCTTTTTCAAAATATTTTTCAAAAATATATAATACATTAACCTTTTCCTATCATTCTGTGATGAGCTGAAACACATTGATGTTGTAATCATTGAAGGAAATACATGCAAAGGGCTGGTATCCTGTTTTGTAAATGACCTCAGATTTCTGTGAATTTTTAATATTCTTTTGACATTTTATATCTTCTCTGACTCCCTGTTCCTGTTCTCAGTAACCCTACCTATCACAGTGCCTCTTTCTCCTTCTAATTTTCTGCTCTAGGTTTACAGTTTCAGGTAGCAAGTTTGCTAGAAGGAATTGTATACATGCACTAGACTCTGAGTGAGAGTCTGAGGCAGTTTCCTTCCAAATCAGAGCAGGGCAAGATAGAGCTGGGACTGGAGCTTTCCTGGCAAAGATTAAACTGGATACATCTTAGCTGCTCAGAAGCCTTTTTGCTTTCTTCTTAATTCTTAGCATTGTCTTGGACAGTTGAAACTGTGAAGGACATGAGATCTAGAAATTTAGGGTACAAAGCGACAGCCTGAGATAAATCACAAAAAAGCATACGATTTGGGTCCAATGAAAGCTGTAAGCACGCAGGGTTATAAGCTTTCTTGGGAAGGTGGGGTTCTGGTGGGCTGGAGCCAGAGAAGGCTTCATGGCAGAGCCTTGAAGGATAACTAGGCCCTGGCTGGGTTTGGATGAGAGAGCTGGGATTTCTAGGAAGGGAATAACATGGGTGAAGTCTTGGAGGCATGAGGAGGGTAGTGTGGTTGGCCAGCCAGCTTAGGCAGGAGAGTGGATGCAGACAGACCTAGAGGGGAAAGTTGAGGCTGAGATACAACCCTCTGAAGAGCCAGAATCCCCCTCCTGGGTCTCAGGGACCACAGACAAGCAGCTGAACGCACCTTGGCCAGGAACCAGCCTGCAGAGCTGCCCTTGTTGTTGTGGCCAATATTGATCTTCGTCAGCTGCCCCAGATCCGGGGCATCCAGCATGAACTTGTCTTCAGCTCCCTTTTCAAAGTTGTCCTTTTCATTTTCCAGCCTACGCTCTCCTGTGTGCACAGACATGCAAGGGAACAAAAAAGACAAGAAGAGAAGAAAGAACCAACTCCAAGCCTTCACAGTCCACCCACTGAAAGATGCTTTTCCAAAGTCAACAAGGGCAGCTTCCTCCTGGGATCTAAGGGCTCCTCACATCCCTCCAGCCTCTGGGCAAGGCAGAGCTTTGCCTCGTATGTCGCTTGTGCCCAGGTCCCATCACTGAGCTTCTGATTTTTCTGCCTTAGTGTGGAGTCCTCATCCTAATAAACTGACTTGTACCCCTATCCATAGACCCAAGGCTCTGCCTTGCCATGCCAGCTGCTTGTCCTCAACTGGAGCTTAGCCATCGTAGTTGGTATAGGGACTGTGGCTGGAACCTTGACATCAGCCTACAGACTTCCTTAGACCTGACTCCTTTTCTGGAAAACAGTGATGGTAAACATTATCAGATGCTGCTGGTTGCTTAACATAGTTTTTTCTTTTTTTCCTCACTTATTCTTTGCCACCATTCAAGAAGTGGGCATTATTAACTCTGCCTTGCAAATGAAGAAACAGGGATTTAGGGAAGTTAAATAATATGCCAAAAGTCACACAGGTAATATGCATATAATTAGGACTCAAATTCTAACCTGCTCTTTCTGCTTTGCAGTTTTCCATTATTATGTGTGTACAAGTCAAATTAACCCTTACACCCCCCATCGAAGCGTCAACTTTTTGCTTAAACCATCCTGCGTTCTTTCTTTTTTAAAATTTAATTCTTTAAATTTTTTAAAATTTTAAATTATGACAGTTCAAACATATAGAAAATAATATAGGGCATCCATGTACCCGCCCTCCAGATTTAAGAGGTATAATAGATATTAAGATTTTGTCTAGTTTGCTTCAGACCTTTCTACTTTCTTAAGGAAATAAAACATGACATATGCCTAAGGCCTCACTGTTCATCTCTTCCCTTCTGATTCCTTCCCCAAATAAACACTATCCTCAACTGGGTATGTATCCTGCCCATGAATTTTTGTTTGCATATGTATGCGAATATAAAGAAGATATACTACTTTGGCATGTTTTAGAATTTAACATAATGATATCATAGTGCACACCTCTCCACCTCAAGTTCTTCATCTGTATGATGGGGATGAAAATAGTGCCTACCTGCTAGGGATTACTGTGACAGTGACTGAATTAATACACACAACACTTAGGACAGCACCTGGAGCGTGATGGGCACTGTGGCAGTGTCACTGCTACTGGGATGGTCACTCCTGCTCCTGCTATATTCATCACACAACCTTGTGCAACTTGCTTTATTTTCAGTGACTATTACGCTTTTGAGATTACCCTGTGGATGCTAGTAACTTTCGTTCATTCATGTGACCGCTGTGTAATAGTCATTGAATAAAGAAAACACTGTTGTCTATACATTCTTCCACTGATGGACATTCAGGTTGCTTCTAATTTTTTTGCTATTGCAAATAGCACCAAAATGGACTCTGGTACCTCTTTCCTGCTGCACATTTCTAAGAACCACTCTGAGCAGACACCTGCAAGCAGAGTTTCTGGGCCCTGGGGTGTGCTCACCTTCAGTTTGTTAGGTGTTGCAAAATTGCCCTCTAAAAATGGTTGTACTACGTTAATTACCACTAGCAGTATATGATGTTTCCCATCACCCACAATCATTATTAACATATATATTTTTAAATTTGTATTCAGTGTGTGTACAATGGTATTTTGTTTGGTTTTAATTTGCATTCCTCTACTTTGGAGAGATTGAGCATATGTTTATATATATTTTATATACATATATATGCCACTTAGGCCTTGCTTTTCTGTAGTTTTTCCGTTCATATCTTTTATTCCATTTTTCTGTTGTCTTTTCTTTGTCTGTGGCTTTTTTTAATCATACAAACATTTTCTTGTTTTAATGGACTTTATCAGTATTTTCCTTTGTTTTTCCTTTTGTTTTTCATGCTTCTAATGAATTGTTTAAGAAACTCCATCCCTAAATTGAGATAAAAAAGTTTCTTATAAAATGTTTATAGTTTTGCTTTTTTATATTGAAGTATTTAGTCTATTTAAAATTCATTTTTGTGCACGGTGAAAGGTAGGGATATAATTTTATCTTTTCGCATATGGTTAGACAATTATTCCAACACCAGTAATTGAACATGTCATCTTTTCCCTCTGATTTATAATGCCACTTCTACATGTGTTTCTAGACTCTTCACTCTGTTGCCTTGCTCTATTTTGTTTATCCTTCTACCAGTATCACACTGTTTTGGTTTTTAAAGATCTATACTGTCTTAAAATCTGGCAGGGTAAAGATTCCCATATTATGAATTATTTTCATTATTCAAAATTGCCTTGCCAATATTTAGCCCTTTATGGTTCTATAGGAATTTTCACAGTAGTTGAGGTTGTGGGGCATTGCCTTTTGGGGTTTTGAATTGTATTGCATTTATGGAACAACCTGGGAAATTTTGACATCTTAATGAATTTGAATCTTTTCTCATCCATGAACATATTGCTCCATTTATTTCATATTCCTGCATATTATTCAATAAAAAATTTATATTTTTCTGAATATTTTTATAATTTTTCTTAGGCACCTTATAATTGATAATGTAAATAGTATATTTTTAAATGCTTGGAATGCTTATTTTTATTAATTTGTGTATATTAATATTATATCCAGTACCTTTATTAAACTTTCTCTCTTATTGGTTCTAATGGTTGGTAAATTCTCCTGGGTTTCTTAGATCATTATTTTTTATTAAAATGAACATTTTTTTTCTTCATTTTCAACCATTATAGCTTTTATTTCTTTTTCTTGTCCTTTTTTGGGGGCCCTAGGACCTTCAGCTCTGTGATGAATAGAAATAATGATTAGTTAGAATATTTCTTTTGTTCCTGGCTTTAAAAGGAATACTTCCAAGTTTTCAAAATTAAGCATGATATTTGTCCACATTTTGGTAGATGAGTTTATCCTTTTCAAGAAGTTTTTTCTCTATTTCTAGTTTTCTATGTTTTTTTGCTAAAGTCATGACTGCACATTTTCCTGCCTCTATCAAGATAATTCTATATGTTCTCTCTAATCAGTTACTGTGATAAATTCTATGAATTGGTTCACTAATGTTAAATTGTCCTTGAGTCCCTGGAATAAACCTTACAGAATAGAAATTATTTATCATTTATCTATATTTTATCTATTAATTTGGCTTGTTAATATTTTATTTAGGATTTTGGAGTCTCTGTTCATAAATGAGATTAATCTGTATATTTCTTTCTCTTAATTTATCTGCCTAATTTTGGCATCAAAAATCATAAAATTAACTAGGGCACATTACCTCTCTCCCTATTCTCTGAAACAATTTGTATATAATGGAGATTAACAACAGTTTCTTAACTGTCAATCTGTTTGGTAGATTTTGCCTGAACAATCTTCTGGGTCTAACGTAATGGGTGAATTTTAATTGCTGCTCCAATTTCCTTGATGATCACAGGTCTCCTGGGAAACCGGCTATAGCAATTTCTTAAGACAATCATCCTTTGAGGATGCTGAGGTGAAAGAGCAAGCTACATTCTATAGTGACAATCACAAGGCTTGGACCCCAGGTTCTTTGCCATACCTGGGGAGAGCCTTGTACTCCCCCCAGCATGAATGCTGATATGGCAGAAGATGACTGGAGGCCAAGATCCTCCCATGTCATATTGCTATTGGATCCCAGCCCCAGGAAAGAGGCTAATGCTTCTCCAATGATGTAGCTTAAAGACTTCACAGCCCACGAGCCAACACCCCTCTCCCAGGTCTGAGGTCTTGCCATGCAAGGTCCCTCTGGAATGACCAAGTATGTGATGGGTAACAGCAATTTGCATACTTGCTGTTGCTACTGTCTCTGTTAGTTTTCTCAAAAAAAATTCTGTCTTAGGTGGTGGTAGCGGTGGTGGTGGTGGTGGTGGTGGTGGTGGTGGTGGTGGTGGTAGTGGTGGTGGTGGTGGTGGTGGTGGTAGTGGTGGTGGTGGTGGTGGTGGTGGTGGTGGTGGTGGTGCTAGTGGTGGTGGTGGTAGTGGTGGTCGTGGTGGTGGTGGTGGTGGTGGTGGTGGTGGTGGTCATGGTGGTGATGATGATGATGAAGATGATGATGACATAACATGTGCTACCAGATTATTCACCTTATAATTTCTTCCTTAATTGATTAATTAATTAGAAATGCTCTTTTTAATTTCTAAATGGGGTGATTTGTTAGAGTTTCTTCTAATTTTATTGCCTTATGATCAAAGAATGTTGTCTCTATGTTACTGATTCATTTATGTTTGTTAAGACTTGCTTTGTGGTTTAGTATGTGGTCATTATGTGTTCGATAAGAATGCGTATTCTCTACAAGTTGGATGCAGTACTCTATGTACTTCCGTTAGATCGAGCGTATTAACTGTGTAGTTAAAATCTTCTCCATTCATACTAGATTTTTATCCATTTGATTTATCAATTATTAAGAGTCTTGTATTAAAATTTCCCACTATGATTATGTATTTGTCAAGTTTCTTCGAGAATTTTGTGAATTTTTTGCTTCACATATTTTGAGAATATGTTGTCAAATTTATATACGTTTAAAATTATTACATTATTCTTTTTGTCATTATTCCTTTTGTCATTGTCTAATATACTTTTATTTCTAACAAAGTGGTTTGCCTTTCAGCTTAATTTGACAGACATTAATATAGCCATGCCAGATTTTTCCCTGTTGTTGACATTTTCCTGGTATACTTTACTCCATCCTATTTATTCTCAGACTTTCTATATAATATATTGTATTTAAGCTGGATTTTTTTCTTTTCATCTAATATGAGACTATCTTTTTACTGATGATATTTTAGTTTATTCTATTTATTGTTGATTATTGATACATTTATCTTACTTTTTGCTATTAGCCATGCTTTTTCTTTGCTTCTCTATGCTCATTTCCTGCCTTCTATTGGATCGATCCTTTGTTTTCTTTCACTCCTTCTGTTGGTTTAGAAGTTATACATTTCTATTTTATGGTGATTGCTTCTACAATTTTAATATGCATACTTGGCTTATTAAAGGGTATAGTTAATCATTATCTCTGCTCTTCTGGGAATGGGAGATGGGCAGGGACCAAGAACTTTACTATATTTCAACTATTATCATCCTGTTTCATTCTCAAACATTATTGATTTTAAGTGTTTGGAGTCCACATTTTTTCATGCCCTGATATCAGTAATTATTATCATTGTTTTGTATAGTCAATGCTTGCTTAGTTATGTTACATAGTTATCCATTTTTTTCTCACCTTTATTTCTTGTTTCTCACTCCTTTCTTCTGTGTACAATTTACTTTTCTTAAAGTATATTCTTTAGTGGTTGTTTAAGCATAGACATATGAATGGTAAGTTCTATTTCTCCTCGTTTGCATAGAAATTTGTACATTTTTCCCTCACTCTGAATGATAACCTAACTGGTGTAGGATTATAGGATGATATATATTCTTGCTCGGAACACTGAAAATATTATTCCATGGATTTATGACCTCTATTTATTAGTTGCTGATGGGAATTTCCTATCAATAGAAGTGTTTTTACAGAAGGTAATCTGACAAACCTGCTTTCTCCTAAGATCTTTTTCTTTGTCTTTAGTTTCACCACAATGTATCTAAATGTGGATTTGTTTTTATTTATCCTATTGAATGACTGCTTTTGCTACTTTAATCTGAAGATTCATATCTTCACCTAATTCTGAAAAAGTTTCAGCCATTATGTCTTTGATTATTTCCTCTCACCTGTTCTCCACATTCTCTGTTTCTGGAACTCCTGTTCAGCATCTGTCAGAACTTATTCTCTCCTTCAAGTCTCACACCCTCTCATTTACACTTTCCAAGCCTTTATCTCTCTGCACGACATATGAGTATTTTGCTCAAATTTATCTTATAGTTCACTAATTCTCTATTTAACCATTCCCAATTGTATTGTATTCCACTGTTTAAACCACCCATTAAGTGTTTATAACTATATTTTCATTTCTTGTACGTCTGTTTGGGTTTTTTTCCCTCTAAATTTGCTATATTTTTCATGATGCCTTGTTTTTTTCTTCAATTATATATTTTATGTGCTTAATCAGTTTGAACAATTTAAGTTATAGCCTTTCTCAAATTATTGCATTCTTTAAAATTCTCGAGAACTTAATCTTACTGTTTGTTGTGTCAATTGATGCTTAGTCATGACGGATTATGTACTTGAGTGTTTTGTACTTTTGGAAAGTGAACTCATCTTCAGTGCTTTATCTGTAGGAATTTCATGCAGTCTTGCAAATGATTCTGCCAAATATCCAAGGGTACTACTGGCACGGAACCAATTTTCTGTACTTAGGGGAGAGGGGTTTTCAAATCACACTTGTAGTATAAAATCAGACCTCCAGCCCACATGTAGTGCAGGCCTAAGGTATCAGTTTCTCAGCAAATTTTTTAAATCTAGAGTTCTTGCCAAGATAGGTTTACTTTACTGATGAGCAATTTTTTTTTCCTGGTCTATTTTTTCACTGAAGATGTTCCTATGAACCTTCAGGGCTCCTGGCTTTATGTGCAGTTTTAATTTCAAATCTCTTGCCACATGCTGGGCCAAGGTCTCATTTTATGACCCCAAATGGGTATGAAAGCCCATCCTCTAGATTGTTGAGCATGAAAGCTCTCTTCTTCCAGGAGCCACAACATCAATTCATAGTTAACACTTTGGTTTTTGAGTTCCCTCTTCATTTCTGGCACCTGGAGATTTCTCTTTTTTTCCTTATAAGCTCAGAAACGCATTTTGAATTCTTTAATATATTGTGTCCAAAATTCACATGTCTCTGTAGCTTTTCTGAATCCTATGGTATCCTGTTAAATTGGCAGAAGCAGGAGAAAACCACCTGTCTCAGTTCTGACCTGGACTTCCTCCCAACACCTGTACCTGTGTCTGTGCCCTCAATTCCTGCTTCCCCTGTGAGGCCAAGTCCGGTTCTATCCCCAGCCCCAGTCCCATTCGAGTCTGCCCAGACCACTACACAGAATCAGACCACGCCCAGCCACATCCCAAAGTATAATTCAACATGTGCATGGAGCTAGGGACGGAAAGAGAGTGAGACTAGGTCCCCTAGAGTGGTAGGGCTTGGGAGTGTTCATGGTCTAGGACACAGGACAATTTGAATGAACTCAAAACTGGACATACTTTATTCTGAAAACACATCACACACATAAATTTTATAACACAAAATGGACACCCTGCCACCCAGGACTGGCCATGACGAACCACATCACAAGAAGAGAGACGCTCAACAGAGGAACCCAAAGAGGGCTCGAGCTCCCTTCCATAGCCAGGATTGTGAAAAACAGCGCAGTCCTAAGGCATGGCTTATAAAGGAAGGACTCGAACCCATTACCTGTGTCTCCATACTCTCCAAAGATATTGATGACGACATCAGCATCCGTCCCTGCACCAATTACGTCACCAGTATACACCTTGACTTCATACTTGTTACCTGAGAATAATGACAGAGAAAGCCCTAGGTCAGTAGGATCCTGAGAAGAGAAGAATAGAGGCCCCAAAGTAGCTACCAAACCATCCACTCTTCCCCCAGCAATGCATGAACTGTCATCATTACTGTCAATGACAGGGCAAGAAACAAGTCACTTGACATTGGTTCCAAATGGTCATTGCTAAACTGGATGCCCAAAATAAATCAGAGGTAGAGGGGACTTTCTGTTTTCATCTGCTAGCATATTGCCTTGGAATACATGAATCAGCCCAGACCCAAGGTGCCACCGGAACCAACCCACCAGCATATCCCCTTGAACTATTGAAATGCCTCCAACTGGGTCCCCTGCATGTCCTCTGCCTTTTCTGATCCATTTTCCACACTGCATCACAGTGTAGAAATTCAGTGGGGAAACTGGATTCTGCAGATAAAAATCAAATTTATATGTAAATTGTCAAGGCCACGACCAATGCAAAGTCAAGAGCCACCAACAGTGACCAGCAGATACATGCTTGGGGGTTATCTCGCTTAAAGGCCTGTATCTGCTTGCCGTGTCTTTGCTCCATTCATTGAACAGAAATTAATTCTCTGTAACCCCCAGATGCCTCAGCCTCCGCATTGGCCTCAAGGCGAGACTGGGCTCAATGTGAACTTGAGGATGTGATGCTCCCTGCCCATGTCTCCCAGCTGGAGCCCCCTGAGGGTGGGGGGCAAAGGCCAGGGGTTGGGGTGTGTGGTCAGGGGAAGGAGACTCCATCTTTTCTTCAGGTGCCAACAATTCCAAGGGCTGAGACAGCTCTCCCCTCACTTTCCCTTCCTACAGTGGCTTTCTGATTTGTACATAGCAGAATCCTTTTTTTCAAATGTCTTACATCCAATGTGTGAAGCTGATAAAAACTAGAGCTGTTCTAATTGAGACCCAGCTCCTCTGCTCTCCTCCTCCCTAGCGCCTGCCCTGACCCGTTCCCCCAGCCGCCAGGGGTCTTTCTCTTCTGTGTTCCTCAGCTCTGCTGCGTCATCTGGGCCAATGATTTCCAAGTTTGCCATCTGCTGCCTTGTGATGTATGTTGTATCCTGTAGGTAAGGCTTCTAGCTTCCTCAAGAACCTACAGGAGGACTGGGGGCAGGACTTCCTGCTCTGACGCAGTCTCTCCCGCATCCCCAGCACAGTGCTGGGTGTGTACATTAGAGTCTCATTAAGTATGTTGGCAAATAAATTCAATCAAATTTCCTAAAATTCAAAGTCCCAGGGAAGTTGCTCGGGGCAAAAGACTGAAATAGGAGAGATGAGGAGAAACCTAATTTTGTCCCTTCCCCATCTCTAGTCCTCCAGGCAGTACAGGGCCAGCCTTCTAGAGGCGACACAGGGCAGGTCCTACAGAGGACCCCCGGTGGACAGCCCATACACAGCCCCGAGAGCTGCTCCTTGCCCTGGGGGGGAACATTGAGCCAGAGCAGACATCTCTGTCCCTCCTCAATCCTCGCTTAGTGAAACTCATCAGTGGGGAGGAAAGAACCCTCCTATCCTAGTCCTAACGAAAGGCTCTAGTAGAAATCATCACTCACAGGTTCCTACGAGCCCTCACTCAACCATGAAGATCCATTGAGACAGACGCCAGACCCAGGAAACTCTGAGGTTACGGGCTCGAAACTTGGGCCACACTCAGACCACCTGGCAGTAACACCTGGCAGGTGTTAAAAAGGCAAATTTCCAGGTTTCCCTCCTAAAGCTTCTGAGTCATGTGGTATGTAAGGACCAGGAGGGCCGTGGCCATGGCCAGCTGATTCTGATCTTGTCATCTGCCAAGTCCCAGGGGCCTCCTGCCCGGGCTTGGTTCTTTCCTCCCTGGCTGGCAGGGCTCTGATAACATTAGTTTTGGTTCACAACCTTTCCCAGCTCCAGTCCAGGGCTCACTTCACACAGAGGCAAGACCCCTGTTCAGGGTGGCAGGATGCCCAGGGTGCCTTGGCTGGTGACACCAGAGTGGGCGGGGGCTGGGAGGCCCTGAAGGCAGTCGCTGTGGGTCAGTCTGTTGGAAGGGCACTGGGACTCTGGGGGAAACTGGCACAGTGAAGCAGGAGAAAGGACGAGAGGGTCTGGGAAGCAATTGTAGAAGGAGTAGCCAATATTCTGAATCATTCCAGAAGGCAGAACTAGAATTAGTGGGTTGAATTGTAAAGGAGATTTTAGCTTACCAAAACGAAGATTTTTTAATATCTAGGGCTATCCAACAAAGGAATGGGATGCCCTTGGGGGAGTGAGCATCCCGTCCCTAGAGACACCTAAGCAGTCACTGTGAGCCAAGCACATCGGTGGACAGCCATCTGCCAGGGATGCTGTAGAAAGAATGCCATAGTGAGAGGGTATGGGAACACTAAGGCTCCTTTTTAATCTGCCATTCCGTGACATTTGACCAGGAAAGGCAGCCCCGCAGGCCATGGAGGGAAGCCGGGAGATCAAGGAAGCATCTCAGATGGCAGAGGAGGCGCCCAGGTCAGTACAAGTAAGGCCTGGGAGGCAGGAGCCCAAGCAGGGCCTTGGGGACACACAGCGTCCACGTCCTGGAAAGTCCAGAGGAACAGAGCATCAAGCCAAAGTGGGCTCTTTGGGAGACAGGCTGAGGGCCCGGGATCACACGGCCAGAGCTGAGGTGGAAAGGGGTTTCCAGGCCTTTCTGGCTGAGGTGGACAAGGGACCCCCACCCAGGTGGACAGAGTGCAGGAGGAAGCTGATTCTGGAACAAGGGTGCACTGTCCTCTAGCCTCTGCAGAACTTTCTACGGCAGAGGGGGCTCTGAGTCTCCATGTGGTGGCTGGGTGCAGAATAGGATCCTCGTGTGACAGGTGGCCACCAATCACCACCAATCACACTGCAGCGGGCATGAGAGCTGCAGCAGGGATGGACAGGTGCACCTTACAAAACCATTCTTTAAAATGACCCATAAATGGACAATGAGGTTCATCATATTACTTTTCTACCTTCCTTTTTTCACATTCTCTCTTCAAGCAGAACCCCACTCTTTCCAATTTGCTATTTTCAAAAACAAGGTCTGGTGCCCAATGCCAGCCCTGCCCTGCGGATAAGTGCATATGCTGACAAGGGAGCAAGGCTGACAACAGCAGAGCCCACTCTCTTGCTGTTGGCCAACCATCAGCGAGTGCATCAAGCCTTCCTCCCACGCAGTATGCTAGAGTCCCCAACTTCCTGTGACTAGAATTTCAGTGAGCCCAAACTTGCAACGCTGGTCACAAGTGGGTTTTTGCACTTTGCACTCACCCTTTGGATTGGCAATCTGTGAGACAGAAAAATGCCCACATAGGAGATGGGGCCGCAGCTGGCCAGAGGGAAGGTGGAGGGCCAGTAAAAAACCCTGCCCAAAGGCCAGAGGACCCAGAGAGATAGGGAGAAATGACGCAAAGAAAAGATTCACAGAAGATCACATATGGGGGAAGGCCACCTTCCTCTATGAGAATGACATGGTCAATTCATCTTCTAGGGCAGACAATACTGAACATCCATGAAGGCATTTGCAGTTCACAAGCCACTTACACATCCTGGATGTCATTTCATTGTACAACAGCCATATATTCTAGACGGAGCAGGTCCTGTTGAGACTCGCACTCACAGATAAGGAAACTGAGGCTCAGAGGTGGCTTGGCCAAGGCACACAGTTGCTAAATGATGCAAGAGGAGCTCAAAGCCAGGTCTCTTGTCTCTGAATCCAAGGCTCTTCCCAGGACACCCCAAGCCTCCCATGCCCCATGCCAGGGTTGGCAAACTTCTTCTGTGAAGCGCCAGATAGAAAATATTTTAGGCTTTGTGGGCCATTCGGTCTCTATTGCAACTACTCAACTGTGCTGTTGTGGCAACAATAGACAACAGTACATAAACAAACGGGTGTGACTATGTTCCTAAACAGTGGGAGGGAGGCTTAGCATAACTAACTCCATTTTGCTTCCAACCCCCTGCAGTAATATCCTTTAGGTCAAAAGCTTCTACTGAGCTCTGCATAAGCTAGAAGAAAGGTGACAACTAGGCCTCTTCCAAAACTAACACCCAGGGAGATAA
>CAUYPO010029166.1:0-12900 GCA_963574435.1 Cheirogaleus major
TTGTATGCCTGTAGCAAAACATCACATGTACCTAATAAAGACATACAACTAGTATGTACTCATAACATTCAAAACTAAAAAAATTTTTTAAATAAAATAAAATTAGAGAAACAGATATACTTTTGGATAGTTTATACATCATACATTGTATATTGAAAAAAGGGAGGCTACACTCAACATGGAATTGTTAAGCTTATTCTAGGATGAAACAAAGATAAAAAGGTTCCTTCCTAACTAAAGTGACTGGTAAAACCATTTAAATGGACATTGATAGGAAGTGATGTAATGTAGACAGGGAAAGCCAGGCTTTGGGATGACGTAGGCCTGTATTATATAATATCAGTTCTGTCATTTATCATCTGTGTGTCATTGGGCACTTAACCAGTCTGATTCTTATTGTACACATCTGTACAACAGGCCTCATAATACTTACCTTTCAAGAATGTTGTAAGAATTAAGTAAGCAAAAAATTTTAAAGTGCCTACTATGGAATGTTGCACAATATGAACTAGAATTGTTAGCTATCCACCTTACCCCATTGCATATGGACAAACAGGACATCAGTACTTTGTTAGTGCGCATCTATGGAAGCAGCATTAAAGCCTCTCTCCCTGCGACGTGCAACTAACATTCCTGCAGTGTGATTCCTTAATGACAGTATGTGACATTTTGGCACAACTCAAAGATGGTTCTGCCCATGATGCTGCATTTGTTGGCCAGGTATATCTCAAAATCTATTGATTGCTTTCTTTCAATAATTAATTTTTACATTTGCATTATTTTGTAACCTTACCTTAAAAATAATTTTACTGGCTAAGTGTGGTGGCTCCCACCTGCAATCACAGCACTGTGGGAGGCCAAGGCAGGAGGATCACTGAGGCTAGGAGTTCAAGGGCAGCCTGGGCAACATAGCAAGACCCTGTCTCTACAAAATATAGAATAAATTGGCCAGGTGTGGTAGTATGAGCGTATAGTCCCAGCTACTCAAGAGGCTAAGGCAGGAGGATGGAGGATTGCCTGAGCCCAGGAGTTCAAGGCTGCAGTGAGCTATGATTACACCACTGCACTCCAGCCTGGGTAGCAGAGAAAGACCCTGTCTCTAAAATAATAATAATAATAAATTCAACAATGTTGATTTTAGTGGTTACCATTAAGTTTTTAAACTGCAACTTCACTATTTGATTCTATATTTTGATTCATCCCTTGAGTAGCTGGGCTATTTCTTGGAGTTATTTCTGGTTTTGTTTTGTTAGGGAGACTATGTGGATGATACTCTTTTTTGAAACTTTGCATAACTCGGAGTGACATTCTATTGCTTTCTCACATGATTAACAACTTGGCTGAATATAGAATTTATGTTACAACTTTTTCTCATGAAGATTCTATTCAAATATCTTCTGCTGTATAATATTGTGGAGGGGAGATATCAATGACCAGTCAGAATATTTGTCCTTTGTAAGGCATTTTTTGCCAAAATTCTTATGGGATTATTTATACTTTAAATAAAGTACATCCATATATAAAACTGTTGAATTTATATATATGTGTGTGTATATATATATATTTTTAAAGGATTTCTCTAGGTGTTTTTCCTCTTCATTAAGAATGAAAAACACTCACCAAAACCTTTTGAGTTCAAGCTATTCTTCACCTTAGGAAAATATTCTTTCTTCACATCTTCATTTTTTTCTGGTCCCTTTGTTCTAGATTATTCTTCAGGAACTAATTATTGTATATTAAGTCTTTTTGGCTGAACTCTAAGTTAAAGATATTTTTCACTTTTCTTAATTCTTTCAGTTCTTTTCCTCTCTCTTTCTTTTTTCTATAACTGAAAAAGTAACTTACATTTGTTTTTCACAATATTGATTTGAATTTTCAGACTGAACTGTTTCTAATGTAAATTTTAATTCTATCTGCTTTTTAGTATTATTGTGAATTTTCTTATCTCATTCAGTTTGTTTTACATTTGCCCTTATTGCTGTTTTATTTCAGGCTATTGTTTGGTTTAATCATATCTTTCTTTCCCCCTAAAGTTTATCATCTTTCATAAGTACTGATAGAAAACGAAAAGTCTAATTCCTGATTTTTGTATATTTATTATTTTAAAAGATTTAAAGTATATTCATCTCTGCATTTTAATACCTTATTCTTCCTGCTTTATATTGCAGAATCATTTCATACACAATATTCTGTTTGGTGATGTGTTGGTTTGTTTACTTTAACTGCTAGAGGTGTTTGAAAGCTCTATGTTTACCTGTATGTAGGTGGACCTCCTAACTATCCACTCTCATTACTGTTAGAATCTTCCTCTCTTATCTTCAGATAGATGGCTAATAAATTGATATAAATGTGTATGATCACCTCAGAGTAGGCTTATTTGGAAACAAAACAGGTGGGGTAGTTCAAGCAGGAAAATGTCGTGTTACAGGCTAGATTTCTTTTGAATTGAATTGCCTCACTGCAACAAACTTCCTTTGTGTCCTAGCATCCCGTTCAGATACAAACTATGGTTGTTCCGGCTTCTTAACAATGTTATGCTTATAAACATAATTTTAAAAAACATGAAATATATTACTTATAACAATAATATGGGCAAATTATTTTAACATAAAACACTCATATTACTACTCTCCTATGATATCACATTTTTGCATATGGTTTTCCAAATCTTTTAAAACTTCACATAGTAAAAGAAAAAGCAGCAAATATATGTAGTATTTTTCTGAAAGCAATCATAAATAAATAGAAATGCAGGTTTGTGTTTGACTAAGAGAACCTTTGTAAGATAGCTGGGACCTGGAGAGTTTGTTCCCCCCTCAGAGTATAATTTTCTTTCCTCCTAGGGGAGAGTGAGGTAGTTGAGTGGACCATGGCAAAATTGATCCAACATTGTCTAAACAGAGTCCCTTTTTCAAACTATATAAAAACTATGCTATTGATTGTTAAAACTTAAATAACTAGGCATGTGAGAAGCAGCAGGAAACCTGACAAAATGTTGCCTTGAATTCTTTTATAAAAATAATTGAATGGTATCAGAGATAAGCTATTGTCCTATGTTTACAACAAGAGTGATAGACATAAAAGAACATCACCAATGAGAGAAAAATGAGAGTGAACCAATGTTATATATCATTCCAATATAAATACTGTCTTAGGCTAAAGTCAGCTTGCCTTATCTAGCTTGTGAGAAGTCTACTACATAACGAGGAGTAGGTCTATTACAATATTTAATCAAGAATGCAAGTAAGTTATAGAATGCATGATGACATTTCTGCTCAAAGACAGTTCAATAGGGGAGTCTCTTCCGTATCTCCTAGATCAAAAAGAAACTTGCTCAAATAACTTTATCATGCTGACACAGTGGAAAGAGGGAATTGGATATTAATTAGGAATATATATTAATTATGAAATTAATATTAAGAAAGAAAGACTAAAATAGAAATTGTCTAAAGGGATTACTCTGGAAAAAGAAATGTGTGTGAAGAGTGAGAGGGATAATTTTCTTTTTATGGGCATAAAATATAAAATTTGAATTTCTTTTGGTGTACATGTACACATTTTTCTTATAATTAAGAATAAATAAAATAGTTAAAATAATTGTAATGATATAATTGAAAGTTTGAAAAGAAAAAATATCCTGGCAAAATTCTAGTAATATTATTAGTACTTTCTCATTTTGTTTTATATGTATATATTAATAGAATACAAAAGCTACATGTTGTTTGGGGCATTTCTGCTTTCTTAGGAAATGGCAGATAGCAGAAGTATTTAACATATAGCTTGCCTCATATTATCTTTAAAAAAGTGATCTTTGATGCCACTTCCTCTCCAATAATTGATGCCTGCTTAATCTGTATTCTGAATCAAACCGATCAAAAGGAAGCTGTACGTTTATTCAGAAAAGTTCACTCTGGAACCTTTTAACATTGAATAATATGTACATGCTCTTCAAAAATACCACTTGAAATGGCGTGCTTTTAGTGCAAACAGGAATGTGGATTAAGAGTGACAATTTGGGTGAGAAGTTAAAAACTAGAACTGAAAATCTACGAGCATGTGTGCTCTGGAAAACAAGTGTAAAAACATGATGGCTACTAATTGCAGTCTTGGGAATTTGTCACAAACTACACATGGCTAAAATAGGCCTTTGTATCAACACATTAAACTGTTGTTTTTCACCCTAAAAGATTCAGTGCTAAGAAATTCTTTCATTTCGTAACACATTTCATTGTAGCAGTTGCTACATTTATAAACTTAATGTGCAACATGTCTTTCTATCTGGATTATTTGATGTTTCCTGTGATGTGTTAGAGAGTGGCATTATTTAAGGGATCTTGCAATAACTACGCCTACTTAGATTAGTTTGGTATTACTCTTTCAAACTTTTGATTTTCTTTTCAAGAACGAAAAAAATTATGACTTAAATTGGTTCCTAAGATATTTTCAGCTGTAAATATTATAAAGGTCCAAATTCCCTTTCCAGACAAGCAGATCAAAGGCTTAACCTAGGCTTTAGTTTTAGAAACTAAGGTTGGACCTGGGAGCAGGGCAAGAGCAAGGTTTTGGAAAAAGATTGTAGTTTTTTGGGGGAAACGCCTGTAGAAATACTGGCAAAGACCTAGAAGTGCATGCCAGTGATTAAAAACCAAAAGGAGACTGTGTGAATATGTGAAAATTAGATTTATAGTCAGCAAGACTTGAGCGAGTAACTTCAGGAGGGAAGCGGGAAAGAGCAGAGTACCTGAGGCATGGGTAACAGGATGAGTGGAGCTCCAAAGTGACTTGTTGATTCTGACACTGTCACCCAGACTCTCTATAGAGTCAAGCATCTAACATAGGCCAAACTTTATTTCCATTTGTGTTTCTGAGTTGTGTCTGTTGTGGTGGACCTTTACAGTGGACAAAGCAGGAGGTAGCAAAATGTGTAGTAGTTTTTCACAGTGTACCTGCAGTTTAAAAATTAGTGAATCAGCAATTTCCACACCTTGCATTTGAGTTCGAATATGTCAACTTCCAAATTTTGCTATGAATAGTGCCTTTTAACATAAAGCAAATGAGAAGGCCAAGATAATTTTTGGTATGGTTCCTTTTTCATTGACTTTGCCTAAAATACAGGGGATACCTTTGATTTGCCTTTGCAGTAATTTTCTTCCCGTTCAGGAAAATTTTAATTATGTCTCTGGTTTTTGCTCTTGTTCTGATTGTGCTAAATTCTCAAGGTTAGATCATGGGTCCACATCCACATTAAAA
This sequence comes from Cheirogaleus major, assembly GCA_963574435.1. Classification (NCBI taxonomy): domain Eukaryota; kingdom Metazoa; phylum Chordata; class Mammalia; order Primates; family Cheirogaleidae; genus Cheirogaleus; species Cheirogaleus major. The sequence goes on from CAUYPO010029166.1 coordinate 5,251, forward strand.
AAATTTGTCACATTGCTTTTCTCCTGTTTAATCATTTTCTCTTTATATTTTAGGCTATTCTAATTTTCCAGTGAAGTCAAATTTGTGAGGAGGACGGAGTTTAAAGTCAAATAGACTTTTCTCAATCCAGTCCTAGACTTCTTTTCTAGCTGCTTTTTTTGATTCCATTTTCACAATTTATAATCCTGGCATACAGAAATATTTTCAGTCCCCCAACATTCAGTATTCTTTTACATTTTCATACCTTATGTGTATTCTTCCCTCTTGCCCGTAATGACATTTCATTGCCTTTGGCTTCCAGTAAGGGTTAATTCATTTCCCACTCTTACCTAGAAGTAATCAGAGCCTCCATGACTATAGCTATGTCTTACAAATAGACCACTTGTGGTTTGGCTACAAGTACCATAATGGACCTCCTGCAAAGAACATCTGCTCTACCTCTTGCCCGAGAGCTTGAGATTTCCCTAATCATAAACTCTTTAATCTTCAATAATAATGAAAAACTTTTTTGCAAGTGTAACACTTTCCATTTAAGAAACACTTGTTGACCCTTCTGTGTCAGGCATTGTGCCTGGGACTAAGGACAAAGAGATATATTAAACATTGTCCTTGCCCTCCTTGCTCTACAGGGAGATAGCACCAATGGAAAGAATAGAATATAGTAAGTGCTGTAAGAGAGGTCTTGACAATACTGAAGAGGTATGGAGGGAGGCAGTATCTCACTCTATCCGGTGGCAAGGCCTCAATAGACATGCCATTTAATCCGATACTTGAAAGACACAGTGATAATTTCTAGGCAGAGATCAGAATAAAGGGCTTCCAGGCAAAAGAAACAGAAGAGCATCGAAAATTTAAGTAATAGCAAAAAAAAAAAAAAAAAAGAAAAAAGAAAGAAAGAAAGAAAAAGAAAAATTGAAGTGACTAGGACACAGAGTCAGTAGTTAGGCAGCACATATAATGGAGAAAGTATTGAGTTGGGCATTCAGATACAAGTTGCAGAAATTCCTTAACTTCTTGAGGCTTAAATAGTCTCATATGGAAAATAAATGGGGTATAATCAGATGAGTTTATTAAGCGTGGTGTGCATGTGAGTTGGGTAGAGGTGGGATTTAATTTATACAATTATTTCCTACTATGTTTCACGCATTGTGTTAGGTAGAAGGAAGAGAATTCAAAAAGAGTAGCAAGGAGATGTCAAAAATAAAATTTTAGGTACAACTGAATTTTACACTAAGGCATTGTACATCAAATGTGAAGCAATATTAGCTAGAATTTACTGATTCAGCAATTTCTCATTGGTAGAAAAACTATTAAGTGCTAGGTACTATGTTAGGCATTGAAAATTCTAGAATAAGTCTACTCTGCAAGTCGAAAGAGTTTAATTTAGTGGGGGTGACAAATTAACCTGTATGACAAAGTGATATATAACTGGAAATGTACACTTGGAATATTATAGAATAATTTTGGTTTATGCTAGTAGTGATGGGATTTAACATTTTTAGTACCTTGTATGTGTTGAGAAAGTACAAGGATATTTTCCATGTTCTGATTTAATTTTTCTATCAATCTACCAAATTAATATCAATATTATCAATTTTATATTGTGAAGGAGAAGGACCAATAGATTGTATTACATTTAGGATTGGTACAAGACTTTGAGAAATTCAAAGATAGACCCAACGGGAAGAGCTATTCTAGCTAGCTTTCCTTAGTCCTAAATAACAGTTAAGGATGTTCTGGAAGCTGTCACCTTTCAGGGAGATGGGGAAGAAGCTTTACTTTACACAAAGTATGTGGAACATAGATGAGACATACCAGTAAAAATCCACTGAGGAAAATGCTACTGTGGAAAGAAACTTTATCAGAGAATAATGACCCTCTATACAAGTAAGTGTATCTTCCATATGCTATAGTGCCATTTTTCTCAAACTGCAGTTTGAGGACCTTTGGAGAAGGGTCTTAGAATACATTCTCAGGGGCTATAAACTTCTCAGTATTATAAATTTTGTGCTTTTATTTTGATAAGAACATGCATATTTGGGGCTCATCTCAATAGACAGTATATATCTTAAGCATTGCATGGTGATTTCATTGCTTGCATTTATATATTTATAATTGGATAACTATTTAGCATGAAGTAGGGGTATTTTAATGCAATGGGCCATAGAATAAAAGAAAATGTTCTTAATATGAACATAGTGTGTTCCTAGTGAGTGATGACCAAATGACATCATAGCACACTGTACAAGGTTATACATTGGTTACTATTGAGAAAAGTGGTGGAGGAATGAATCATTACAAGGGAGTATGTTAAAATTAAAAGGGCCTGCACTGTAGCAGATAATATGTAAGTCTCACTCTAAATAGTAACTTTATATTATCCTTGTATCTGCATAATTAGATGTTGAGCTAAATTTTGTTTTGTGATTGTTTATAGTTATTATCTGTTTTTTGTTTTTTAGTTTTATAGGAACAAAAGGCAAAATGAGTCCATTTCAAAGTTTGTGCTCATATATATTTAAATCTGTGTAGAAAGGTTGTCTTTTCCTTTAAATAGTTTTTTATGTTGTTAAATAGTGTTTTATAAACACTTGTGTAATTGAAAGAACATGCAGCTTGGAAATAAAGAGACATATTCAAATTCTGATTCTGCTGCACCTCAGCTGAGGAAGTAAATTAACTTCTTTTACTGTGTTTTCTTGTCTATGAGAATGATAGTACCAACTTTGCTGAGTCGTTAAAATGAGGTAATAGATGAAACTATGTGCAGTCAATGTATCCTTGTTTTCTTCCTTTCTTTTCTCTCTTTACCCTGAACCCACATTTTCCATCTAAATTTTCAGTAGCAACCCACCAGGATAGCATGGGCCATGGAGTAGCAGCACAGTGCACTTTCAGTCCATTTAATCCTGGTGGAAATTATGTGAGAGAGTGCATGGAAGATAAGGCTTAAAGCATTGGAATTATTTATAAAAGTAAATTACCCATGCTCTTTCTGGTCCCAAAAAGCAGAGGTAATCAGGATATGTTTAACACCTGCTTCCTTATGCTGAGCTAGACGCAATCTCAGGATAAAAATCTTTTTCTCCCCCATTAGTTTTTTTTTCTTCAAGTTAACATCTGCCTTGAATTTTCAATCCTAAGTAATTAGCAATATAGTAGACTTCTATAACTAAATTACTAAGGGATTTAAAAATTTGTCTTTGATTAAAGTTGGAAGATATGAAAATAAAAATCTTTCAACCTTGGAACATAATAGCTCAGGCAATTTATATACTTTTCACACATACAAAAATAGAATAGGAAGTATTAATAATGGCCACAATATATAAAAGGGCTGATACTACTGATTTTTTAAAATTCTTTGGAGGAAAAAAGTTTCCAGCATGAAATCTTTGCTTATAACATTTTACTGTGAGACTTCATTACAAGCATGGGTGTATGACAGAATCCTAATAGTAAATTTTCAGAGAGTGAACCTAGGTCAAACAATCTCATACTAGTTAATTTGCTAATCCATACAGTTGGAACAGGAGTTGAGTAACCCTCACATACTCTTTCTTCTTTAACTTTTATGATTTACTAAAGATCATGATCGTCACATCAAATAGGCAATGTGGGTGCTAAAGAGAAGGATTGAGTTGCACTCTACTAGAATAATTAAGATGTGTTCAGTTACAATACTATATCAGAAATATTTTCTACTAAATATCTTATAAGAGGGGGTGGGAATAGAGAAGGATCCATAGAAGTGGTGATCTTTGAGCAGAACCATTATGGATGAGCACACTGTTGATAGGATTGGTATAGAATGTTCCACCTTGAGGGAAAAGCATGAGAAAAGACAAAGAAGGAAGCTCTTTGTTTGGGAGCAGCAGCTGTTTGCATTGGATGGAAAGTGGGATTCATACATCCAGTTAGTTTGAGGCAGACTGGAACCCTTGGAAAGTGAGCAATAGAGGCCTTAGGATGCCAAACTGTTTAAATAGGGTATAATGTGCAAGAGGACTAATATGCAGAATGGAGCAGGAGTGATCCCTGAGGTTTAAAAGAGCTTTAGAAGATACTTAATGACCATCAAGTAACACAGCTCATTGTACAAACCACATAAGTAAAGTTGTAACAGATAACCTGTGAGGCCTCAATGCACAGTTTTCTTCTTTCTGAAGAAGTTAGGTCTTTGGTGGCAAAAGAAGAGACAGCTTACACCTACCATTCTGTCATACATTTAGGCATTGGTAGCTATATTATCTCACTAGATTAGCATAAAATAAACCACTGTCATGAGTCTCAGGACCAAACGAAAACCTTTTTCTACCACAGATTTAAATATCTCTCTCCTTGCTACCACCCAAGTATGACAAGAAACAAGAGATTCTTTTATTTCTGTGTTGGGGGAATCTAAATGTTATCTCAGCTCCAGGCACGAATCCAGGAGTATAACCAACTCACTATGGTGGTGTAGCGGCTGAAAGTATGGGCTTGTCAGCTACACTGTCTGTATATAACTCTGGGCAAATAAAGTTCCCCACCTAGTATTGAGAACAAATAAGTGGCAAAGGAGAAGTATGTTTAAGAGTCTTTTCAAATAATGTAGATATTCTTTGTTAATGCTAACAACAAAATGCAACAATAGCTTCTCAAAATTTAGTTGCAATGTGGAATCTGAAACCGTATCAATAAACTTTTTGTACTCTGTAATATTAAAATAATGCACCCTGAATGGTTATTTTACCCACATAGTGACTTTGTAACATCACACATTGGTCATTGGAAAATACTATCCACTAAGTTGTGCATATCTTCTAAATGCTAATACGTTTCATAATACAATATAAAGAAAACCTCATTGTTAATATTGCCACCAGTTTTATTAGAAAAGTCTTGAAGTATTAAGAGGATGTCAAGCTCACAATGATGAATACAAGTTTGCCAAAATTCTAATTTTCATTTGAAAGCTACAATTTTATTATTGGAAACAAATATGTCAGGTTTATGTGACAGGCTCATTTTGTTCCTTTTTGAGAAATGCCTACCAAATACCATAGATTTAATAACTATAGTTTGTCTGTCAGTCATTTATTCAAGTAAAAATGGTATTCCAAGAAGAAAAAAACATTTACTTCAGACCCCAACAAAAACAACTGCATTTCTGTAAAATAACCATCATGTTTTGCTATGCAGTAGAAGTGCTTTATATATAATTTTCATTTCATCACATAGATTATTAAAGACATATACTCAGGGAGTTGAGACATAAAAAATATAATGATTTTTATAGCTTCATCAAAGACGCTTAAGTGAAACTGCTGTTTTCTAGAAAAATTCAAATGCATGGCAGTGAAAAAATGCAATCACTACAAGTACAGTGTGTTGCACTACCTTGATTTACGCTAAGGTGTTAGTAGTTTTACTCACTATTCATGCAAATATCAACAAATGAATTACAAGAGTTTTTTATATACTTAGGATGCAATTCTCTGTCAAGTCTGTACATTGCAAATAATTTCTCCTATTTTGTAGCTTGTTTTTTCATTTTCTTTTGAAGAGATTTTTTTCAACTTGATGTCCAATTTATCAATTTTTCTGTGTGTTTCTTGTGTTCTAAGAAAACTTTGCATACTATAAGATTAATATGGTTTATTCTAAATGTGTTATAACTATTAGTTTTAGGCCTATAATCCATTTCTAGTTATTTTTTGTATATGTTGTGAAGGGTCAGTGTTTACATTTTTTTTCATATAAATATCAAGCTGTCAGTACCATCTGTTGATAAAACAACTTGGAAATGGCTTATTTTCATGTTGTTAGATTCAAGTTGCTAATAGTTTAAAATTTTTTTCTATATTCATGAGGATTCTTGTCCTTTAATTTCTTTGTTTTGTAATGTCTTTGTAGAATTTTAATATTAGAACAATACTAGCCTCATAAAACAAGCTGGGATATGTTCCCTCCTCTATTTTCTGAAAGACTTTGTGTAAGACTCATGTTGTTTCTTCCTTGAATGGTAAAATAGATGAGTGAAACCATATGGGATTAGAGTTTTCTTTGTGGAAAGACATTGAATAATAATTTTTATTAGTAGATGTGAGACTATTCAGATTTGTCTATTCTTATGCCAATTTTGGTAACTTGCATTTTTAAAAGACTTTTTCCATTTTGTCTAAGTTGTCAAATTTACTGGCATATGGTCATAAATTTATACCTTTTTAATCCAGGTAAGATCCACAGTAATGACTCTTTTCATTCCTGATACTAGTGATTTATAATTTCTCTAGTTTACGTGATGGGTAGTTAGGGATATACTGATTTTGTTGATTGAGAACCAGATGTTGGTTTCATTGATTTTCTCCATTGTTTTGTGTATTGTAGATTTCTACCCTTTATTGTTTCCATCTTTCTACTTAATTTGGGTTTACTTTGTGCTTATTTATTTAGAACACAAGATTAGGGTAGAACCTCAGACCACTAAATTTATACCTTTTTTGTTTCCTAATAGAACTATTTACATCTATCAGTTTCTCTCTAAACATATTTTAAAAAATGAAATGATACAAAGTATGATCCCTGACCAAAAGAGAATTAAACTAGAACTCAGGATGAAAATGATACTTGGAGGCGGGAGGAGGGGATGGGTATATACAAACATAATGAGTGAGATGTGCAACGTTTGGGGGATGGTCACGCTTGAAGCTCTGCCTCGGGGGAGGGGGGGCATGGGCAATATACGTAACCGTAATAATTGTACCCCCATAATATGCTGAAATAAAAAAAACCAAAAACATTAATTTTTCTAAAAAAAGAAAATGATACTTGGGAACTATCAAGTATTTGGAAATTAAGAAATACACTCCAAAAAAAACCATAAGCCAAAGAAAAAATGTCAAGATAAATTAGAAAATCTTGAACTTACAGTGAAAATGAAACATGTCAAAATCTGTGAGATGAAGCTGAAAGATTACTTAAGAGGAATGTTTATGGCATTAACTGCTTATTAGAAAAACTCAGAGTTCTCAAATCAATAATCTAAGCTTTCTTCATAGAAACTAAAAAAGGAAGAACAAAGTAAGCCCAAAGCTAGCAGAAGGAAATAATTAAGCTAAAAGCAGAAATCAATTAATTGAAATCAGAAAGACAATAGAGAAAGCAAATGAAACAAAAAGCCGGTTCTTTGAAAAGATCAATAGAATAGATAGGCAATAGATAGACAAACCTCTACCTAGCAAGACTGACTAGAAAAAAGGAAAAGAAAAACACAACTTACCAATATCAGGATATCAACTAGAGAATCTGAAGACATCAAAAGGATAATAATAAGGAAGTATCATGACTACAAACTTGACAATTTAGATGAAAGGGAACAATTCCTCAAACATGAACTCCCACAATTCACTCAGTATAAAACAGATGATTTAAATAGTCCTATAACCATTAAGAAAATTGTACTAATAATTTTACAACCACCACCCCAAAATCTCCAGGCCCAGATGGTTTCATAGAATTCTACCAAATATTTAAAGAATTAACACTAGTTCTGCACAATCTTCCAGAAAATAGGAGAGTAGAAGAGGGAATATTTCCAAATTCAATTTCATGAAGTTAGTATTACCCTGCAACCAAACAAAGACAGTAGGAAAAAAACTATAGGCC
>CAUYPO010029167.1:0-18212 GCA_963574435.1 Cheirogaleus major
ATTTGATCAGGTCCCATTTGTTTATTTTTGTGGCTGCTGTGATTGCCTTTGGGGTCTTCTTCATAAATTCTTTGCCTAGGCCAATGTCTAGAAGAGTATTTCCAACGTTTTCCTCCAGAATTCTAATAGTTTCACACCTAAGGTTCAAGTCTTATAAAACAGAGTTTGAGGATTTATTTTTAGGTGAAAGTATCTGTCAATAGAAGTAAGAAGCCAGATGAAAGAGCATTTATTTTCCTTTGAGAGTTTTCTTCTTATTCTACTTCTTCTAAGAAATCTGTCGAGCACATATTACGGATCAGGCACTGTGCTTAGTGTTTAAAGGGGGTAAATGCTCCTCAGCTTAGTTTGCTGACACCCTGCATGAATGGCAGGTCAGTGTTACCCAATCTTCTGATTGCTCAAGAAAAATCTTTTTGTGCGTGTGAAATTTGCCAATTTTGAATGTTGGCATCCATTCAAAAGTGTCCAGGACATCGTGAAGGCCACATCCAACATGGGGAAGGGGCCCCAGGCGAGGCTCACAGGCTGCTGGATCATGGCCCCCAAATGACAGCATGGCCCCACTGAGACTCAGTGCTACCTGGGAGGACATACTGACCAGCTACCAGCCATGGACACCTTGGTGTCCTAGCTGCTCCCAAGAAGGTCTCCAACTAGGAAGAACGTGAAGTGAAGAGCATGGTGACAGAAGTCCAGGAAGGCTGTAGAAGGCCTGTGGAGGAGGCTGCACAAATTGCAGCTGCAGAATCAAGAGGAAGATTTTAGTAATCGATATTGAGCACCTACTGTATGCAGCACGTTCTGCTGGATGCCCTGAAGTGCAGAGATTAGTTGGGCATGGTCTCTGGTGGTGTAGAGCTTACAGTTTAGTAGGGGAGCGGTAGATGCACCAAATCCTGACAGTGCATAGCAGCATGAGGACCGTCACAGAAGAGTCGAAACCTTCTTTCATTTTGGCACATAAGCATTTCTGAAGACATAATAGGCCTGGAACTTTAGAGACCCTATGGTAAACAAAACAGACATGGTTTCTGCCCTCGAGGATTTCACAGTCTAGCAAGAGAGCAGACAGGTTTATAACTGTACAAATACAGTCAAGCACCACCTCAGCATTCTTGAGTGCATTGACACAAACCTAGATGGTAGGGCCTACTACACACCTAGGCTGTGTGGCACAGCCCATTGCTCCTAGGCTGCAAACCTGTACAGCACGTTACTGTACTGAACACTGAAGGCACTTGTAATGAAATGGTAAGTAACTAACCATAGCATCCACACATAGCAAAGGTGCAATAAAACTACGGAATTATAATCTTATGAGACCACTGTCATATATGCGGTTCATTGTTGACTGGAACGTCACTGCATAGTGCATGACAGCATGCACTCAGTTACAATGATGATTAATGCTACAGAGGAACCATGGAGACTATGAGTGTGCAATGGGGATGCCTAACTTACCCAGGGGGAATCAGAAAAATCTTCCCTGAAAAACTACAGCTACGCTGAGATTTGAAGAATAACATGGAGGGTGTGGAGGGCAGCGGAGGGGAGGGGAATTGCCAGACCAAGGGGCAGTGGGAGTTTTGCAGGGAAGGGGAAGAGAAGCCGGGAAGGCCGAGGCAGGCAAGCTGCTGGTTGTGGAGGAACTGTGAGATTAGAAGGACGGGGCTGCTGGCGTGTACCTAGTGAGGGAAGAGCGAGGCCAGAAGAATGAGCCAAGAGCAGGTGGTGTGGGACTGTAGACCTCTTGTGATGTCAGACTTCATCCTAAGACCATATGGCCACTCGGGGGTTTTAAGCAGGGTGGGAGGGACATGTAGGCTGCAATGTGACACTCACAGTGGAGAGGGGCCACCGTGTAAGCAAAGAGACCAGTTAGGGGCTTTTGCAACGACCCAGCAAAAGTTGTAGAAGTTTTGGTTTATGAGCTATGGGAGGTGCCCGTGTGAATAGGAGGATGTGGTGGCTCTTGGAAAACGGAGTGGACTGGTTTTGATGTTAGTAGGATTTGAAAGAAAGGGAGAGTCGAAGAAGATTCAGGGCTCTGCTCTCGACCTGCCAACACCCCGTCCACCAAGGTGGGGTGCTCCTCTCCCTGTTCCAGAGGTGGAGGCTGTTTGGGGGATGCTCGAAAGCCCGTTGTGTTGGACGAGTGGAGTTTCCCATGTGAAATAGGCAGGAGGATCATTGTCTGGTTCTCAAGAGAGGGGGCTGGGCTGGGAGTCGTGGCCATGTGGCCAACCAAGGGCCGCGGGAGTGCCCACAGTGAGTGCGGACAGTGAGAAGGCCCCAGAACAACCCTCTTGAGCCAGTGGCTCACTCACCCCTCCCAGCGCCAGCCCAGAGAAACAGCGTGACTGACCAGAGCTCTTGAACTGTCCAGCATACACGCATACAGTCTCCCAGCCAGTACATTTTGCTTTCGTGAATACAACATAAAAATGTCAGAATCCGAGTTACGGCATTTTCATGGAAAAAGATGAGCTGGTTTACCTAGACAGAGAAATCCGAGTCACGCATGGCATCTTCATCTGAGTCAGGGAACCAAAGGTGTCAGGGTGGGAGTCTGCCCTCGGTTCTTGCTGTGCTCTTGGTGGAAGAATGACCAGACACACCACAGTGTCAAGTCCAGGCTATTATCCTGGTCCTCTGACTCCTTGCTTGGAAAACTCACCAGCAAGGCCAATACGACGGAGTAATCCCAGGCAAGGAGCAGTTTCACAAGATCAGCTCTTTATTGTAGAAGAAAACGGGTCTGTCTCTGAGAGTGGAGAAAGACAGACCAACTCACTGACTGATGCTCTCACTATTCCTGACTTCTCAAATTGTCTCCTTTTATTAGTCCAGTCTGGAGGCGGGCTCTTGGGAGGTGTAAGATGTTAGCAAATGATCAACAGGTGTCCTCAAAATTCCATCTGTGCTTATGAGCTCCCTCTAAGAAAGCCCACCTGGTGGGGGGTGAATCACAATGCAGATTCAAGCTAATGGCATATTAATTACCCTTAGGTTATTCTAGGTCACTTTCTAAATCCTATCATGCCAGGGCTGGAGAATTCCTAGATTGATAAGGCATTCCCTCCTTCCCCAGGTGTAGCAACTGCTCAGGGTAGGATTAAGGGTGGGGCAGCACAAAAATGGAGCACCTGCCCTTGTCCTTCTTCCCAGGTGGAACAATTGCTTGAGACAGCACCAGAACAGGGACCCCGTGTCCCAAGAAGAGCCAGAGATTCTAACTATCTGCCTCACAAAACCAGACATGTTCCCAACCCTTGTTATTCCCCATAAGAGCATGTTCAAAACCCAACTGATGTTCACAACCCCTAAGGCTCATCACATCAGCTACACGTCAACACATACACCCACTCACTATGCCTCACCCAACACAATAAAGTCCCCTCCTGATGGATGTGTCACAACGTACCCCCAAGTATACTGGGTGGTCATTTTAATACATGTGCATATATTTCTTTGATAAAAATTTTAAAAGCAAATATTCAAATTTTTTGCCTCCTTATAGCTAATTAATTGGTCTGACCAATAACTGGGTAGATTTTGCTTACCCTTCTGAATGTAAGAACTTGGAAGATGCTTCCCCTCTGGCCCCCTCATCATAGCGGGAGCTGGGTAAGCACAGGGCCCCGAGCTGGAGCTGGGGAGACCCGACCTGACGCTGCAGGGCAGAGATATGTGGACTTTGCCCTCCGACATTCCAGGATTGGAATCTCCTGGGTTCCACAACTCAGTAACTATCCACCCTCCTCCCCTTCTCTCCCGGTGGCTGTTGAATAATTAACCAAGACAAAGCTGGGCTTAGAGAGACTCAGCAGAAATGAAGATCAGTGAATACATCTTACTGTTTAGTGACTTCTTTAAACTGATGTTATATTACTCTGAAATGGTCACAATACATTTTATAATAAACTCTTATTAATTGATCAATAGAAAGATCCTTTTTAACATACAAATCGACATCATATATCTCTCGTACTGCTTGTCCTTTAGAACAAGGCCATATACATCAGGTAGGTCCAACAGAAGCTAAAAGTGCCACAAAATCCTGCATGACCCAGTGAACACAAACGATGCTTAATAGCAAATAGTGACAATCACCTGCTGACATTTAATAACGAGGACTTGATATTCTCCAGCATCAGAGACGACGTGGCGGCTTGAATTCTCCTGCTTCCGAAGCAAACGCTGAATGGAAGCCGTCGCATACGCACAGCGAGGCTGATTCCTCGGTTGGGTCCGTTTCTGTGACTGGAGTCAGGGTAATAAACTGCATCACCCCCTGTGGGGTCCAAGCATTTTAAATGTGGTGCAGCAAGTTGTCAAAACCGACATTTCGAGGGAGCGGCGGAAAAAATAATATAAAATAAAACTGACATTTCAAAAACCAACAGAGAGATGGAAAAAAGTTGAAGGCAAATGTGTTATGCTTTTGTTTTTATTTGGAATCATAAGAGGGACATTTTTAATAAACCCTTAAATTCTTCTCCATTAATGTGATTTAAATAATGAATTTATAAAGATTGAATTGATTTGTTTACATACACCCAACTGTGGAAAAATGACTTTTTTTTTTGTTTACACCATCAAATCCAATCAAGCCAAACAAGATGGTTAACTAAAATGATTAATGAATGCAGCATTAGCTGATGGCTTTAAATTTAGAACGTGTTACTGATGTCAGAGTTGATTAGTTCTCTATCTAAAACTGATGCTATTAAAAGCTTTGAGCAATTTAGATGTTGTCATTGAGTAAAATTCCAATGGGGTGAGGGAAATTCTATCAGGATTGATTCTGCTATGGTGCACCACGCACAGATGTTGCAGAGGGAGAGAGAGTGGGCCTTTACTGATGGGGTCGGCAGAAAGGACTTGAGACGGTGGGCTGATTGGGTGGCATCCATCACAGCAAAAGGAAGGAAGCTTGGAATGGAAAAAAAAAATACTCATCTTTGCACAAGGAGTCCCAAATGGCATCAGAGTATGAATATTGATCATTTCAGCTTCAGAACTTTTTAAGAAGTGGGAAAAAAATAAATGAAGGGGAGGCAAGAGGTTAACATAGTACCATGCTTTAGTAACTCCTCTGAAAATGAATCCACAGGGAAATCATTGTAGGCAGTGGTGGAGACCAACATTTTTATTAATCAGATAAAAGGAAAGAGTGGTAAAGCAAAGCTGATCATTGGATGGAATGATTAGGTGTCAGGTGAGGTTCAGGACCGAGAAAGCCAACTGGAGTGAGGATGCCCATCAAACTGCAAGGTCAGAGTCCAGCTAATTGAAGAATTGCCCTGCTCATGCTTAAAGGTTAGAATGAATCCAATCCTGGCAGCTATTGCACAGGACTTGGGGAAATCAAGTTGTTGCAGGTAGCTGTGACTTTTGGAAGGTGTGTAATAGGGGACTTCAAGCCATTTCCCATGTCTGTGCCTTTGAAATATTTTATTATTAGTCCAAATGTCCCAAGACATTTTAAATGGAAGGGAAAACGCACTTTACTGGACCCCAATTCACTGACTATTTAGGGTCCATCACCGCCCAGGGGCCTGGGGAAGGGCATCTGTCAGTGGGTCAGATAAAGCCTGAAGGTCCCGTAGTTATTCGTGCAGCTTGGCTAACTCTAGGAAAAAGGCAGCAAATAACTTGGACCCCTCTATGTAGTTCCACCTAACAAAAGGAAAAAACAAAGAGAAACTTTGTTACAATTTCCATACAATTTCCATTCAAATGAAGGAGGAAAAATATTCTACCATTTACACAGAAAGATTTGATGTTATAAATTCAATCTAAAGTATTTAACATAATTCTGAGATCTCAGTATGAAAGGTGCTTGTTAAGAAGTTCAATGTGAAAATTGCATTATTATTAAGAAGATGGGAATCGGTACTTGACTCAAATCCAAAAGGTCCATTTCTCCTGGTGTCTTATCATTGCCAGGACATGGATCTTGGGGTCAAACACTTGCTTCCCACTAGTCTGGGAGGCTCAGGAGATTTGCACAATCTGCCAGTCATGTACACATCAAATATTCCTAAATATCCTTTGTTATGGACTGAATGTTTGTGTTTCCACCAAATGCATATGTTGAAGGTCTGATCCCCAACGTGCCTGTGTTTGGAGATGGGGCCTGAGGAGAGATGAGGGTTAAATGAGGTAGGAAGGGCGGGTGCTAATGCAGTAGTGCCCGACGCACGTGTGGCGTTCATGCACCCAGTCTAGCATTTTCCACTCTCACATACGCCAAGTGGGGGATCACCCGTGTGCAGCCCCCGTTTGTGCGGGGAGGACCCCGCCCCCGACAGCAACCGCGCACCTGTTGATCTTCTCGTTCTGAGAGTGCTCTCCGTCATCCACAGCTCCTATCGGGAGCATCATCACACTCTTGCCGATAATCTCCTGGAAAATTCTGGCGATTGGAATGGTTGATCCGTCCCGGATCATGTCTGGGTCTGTCCCAAACACTGAAACACAGGGAAAGAAGACATTTGAGTAAAACAATGACAAGACTACCCCAGTGATCTCCTCAAACATGGTTTTTGCTTATCCTTGTCTTCTTTGTCCTTCCTTCTTCTTGTTTCTTTTTCTTCTTCACCATTAGATTTGGTGCCTGGGGTAAGCGAGCTCCTTGACATCATGCAACCTTATATTCTAAAACACTCAGTAGAGTCAAGAAGGAAACCATGGATGCCTTCTTTATGATTACCTACTTTAAAAATTTTGTTTTAAATAAAATTTTATTTTGAACTAATTTTTTAAAAGTTTAGAACTTAGAAAAGTTTCAAAAATAGTACAAATTTCCCATATATCCCTTACTCTGCGTTCCCTAATGTTAACATCTCACATAACTATTGTACGATGATCAAGCAGAGGAAATTCATACGGATACAATATTATTAGCTGCACTCCAGACTTTCTTTGAATTTCACCCATCTTTCCCTTTTCTTATTCCGGGATCCGACCCGGCATCCCACACTGCATGTTACGATTGCTTCTCCTTAGGTTTTTTTTATTCTGTGACAATTTCTCAGTGTCCCCTTGTCTTTCATGACCTTGGAGCAGCTTGAAGGGTACCGACCAGTTGTTTTGTGAAATGTCCCTCATTTGGGGTTTGTCTGCTGTTTTCTTGTGATTGGAATAGGTCATGCGTTTTTGGTAAGACACAAGACAATACCTACTTTTATGGTTTCTTCATGAATTAAATATTATGGAAATAGGACTTTTTAAAGTTTTTTGACAGCAGATATATACAAATAAGTAGTTGTACTAACTACCACCAGAACGTCACAACGTTTCTCCCAACTTTCAAGGTATCTTATAAAACAGTTTTAACTGCTATCCCAGGTTCTAGAAAGAGAAGAGCTCAAACCTAGCTCACTGGACAAGTAGCCAGTGATGGAGCAGAAGTGAAAAACAAAACAAAGAAAAAGAGAACATTCCACCTCTGTATTCACAAGGCACGGTGTAAACATGAACACGGCAATCGACCCGTTAGCAGCACCGGCTTAGCCTGCACGTAGGCAAAAAGGTGTCTCACATCTTCCCGAGGGAGCGTCTCAGACCTCTTCATTGTTGTTTACCTTGACATGTCAAATACACCTGTCTCCCCAGGAGGCATTACATTCACCTTCCTGACTCCTCGTCCTCTTTCCTTCACTCCCAAATTCTACCAGTAAAACACCTGCTAAATTGGGGGGAGCAGGAGTGTTGATGGGGAGAAGTTTGGCTTTCGTACTTCCCAGACTTGTTCTCTAAGGTTTCACGTCTGTGTTCTTTGCACTGATACCCAAGAGAGAGCTAGTGCTTGAGGGTCTGGGCTTCCAACCCCAGCTCTTCCTCCGTTAGCAGTGTGGGCTCGGGCCCCAGCTGTAATAAAATGCCCTAGGTCTATATACATATGCCACTCTTGTCCCACCTAGCTTTTGGGAAGACCCCAAAACTCCTCCATTTTGCCATTGGTGGCAGGGTCCCCCCTGTCACAGAAGCCACAGAGACTGGATGCTCCTTCTCCTTGCCTCACAGCCGGTGCCCACAGGATTTCCCTTACTTTCGTACAGGTTAATCCGTGTTTTGAAAGGATGTTTTTATATGGTTACCAACATGTCCATGAGTGTTGTCTCAGGACCATTTGAAGGTTTTCTAGTTCAGCATTGTCCCCCAAATTCAGGTCTCCAGACTTCAGTTTGAACACTGCCCTTGCCACTCACGGCTGGGTGCCTTTCCCCAAAAGTCTTCATTTTTTTGAGCCTTAATGTTTTGCTCTGTACAACAGGAAAGGTTGTTGGGAGGATCACACGAGACAGTGTATAAAAGTGCCCTGTGCACAGTGTGCATTAAAAATACGCCCTTTATAGAAGCCGATATTTGAGTTTTTACCAGATGTCCCACGGGCACCACTCCTCAGTCCCACTGTAAGAGGGACTTGCCGGTCAAACTGGGAAGTCAAAATATCTTAAGGTCCCACCTGTTCTGATCGCTCGTTTTGCTGCAAGATACTGGCTATCGTTGATGTTTGCAATCCACGGGGGCAGTCCTAGCACCATGGAAACGGCCATGTAGTTGGAACTATTTCTTTTGGAGAAAACATCTTCAAGATGATGCTTCACCTAAAAGGTGACATTTTTAGTAGTCAGAGAGATTTTCGAGTTATTCTCTCCAATGGTTAATACAGCCCCCATCAAGAGACTGATTGAAACCTGAGTGTTATCAACTTACACGGTTTGCCAGAGAGAGATCCCTCTGCAGGGCTGAGGGCAGGAAGCCCCGGGCTTCCCCCCGTGGGAGAAACACTCTCTCCCTCCCCCTGTAGTCCTCTGCCCTTCGGCCCCAGTCCTGGCTCCCACCCCTTTCTCAGCGGTGTCTCCCATACGGAGCTGTTTGAGTAACGTTTGCTTAAAATTATGAGTCATAATACAAGTAGGACATCCCAATGGAAATATCTCTCTTTGAGGACTTGTCAGAACCCCAATGAATATTTTGGGAACATTAAGCATTTGAGAAATTTCCAAGAAGTGGGAGCAATTTGGGGCTGGACCGTGGAGGAGACTTGTTCTAACATCCTTTCTGCTACCCTGTTGCCCCTTTCCCGTTGCTGCTGTGGAAACACTCCCGGGGAGAGCTCCGTGCTGAAATACTTCCCCATTCGCTCCTTCGACCGACATTATGGAGCATCTGGCACGTGCCAGGGACTGTTCTAGGTGCTGCAGATACAGCCGTGAACAAGGCAGAGAAGGTCCCGCCCTTGTGGAATTTATATGATGTGGAAGGAGGCAGCACATCCAAAAAGCAGGAGAGATGGAAGGAAAGAGGGAGCGAGGAGGGAGGGAGGAAAAGAAGTAAGGAAAGAGGGAGAGAGACTACTTTAGAATGCAATTCTTGTCTTGTGCTAACAGGACAATGAAAGACAGGGCTGGAATCAAGAGTGGCTGACTGTTGGGACGAGGCGTTTCTTAAGGTAATTTATTCAAGAGTCTACTTTCTGTTAAACCAACTCGAGATAAACTGATGACAGGTTGGTAATTTAGGCACATAAACTCCTTCCGGGTAACACCTTCATTCCAGTGAGTGCTTTCACAGTGCTGATCTCAGACAAGCCGAGGTCTGGCCTGAGATTTCCTGGCTCCAGCCGAGCGTAGGCTGTCCCCTCTCCCTCTACGCTTAGAAACAGCCTTGCTTTACATCTACCGTCTAATTCTTAAAAATGTTCTTATCGCTCCAGCTCCAAATGGTTATTTGCCTGACTACTGTGATTGCATCTAATCGAGGAAAGAGATTTTTACTGAACGAAAGCAATATTGCTTTCTTGACATTTGTTCCAGTCCTTTTGCACTGGGAAAGAAATGATACTTCAGTGGTGACAATGGAATGGCTCGGTACTCTGTGACGTGCAGAATTCAGAAAAGGTGTCGCCAGGCAGGAGGACCAGGCACGTTTGTTACCTGTTTTTCCACCACAGACGCATTCATGTGCGGGACAAGCCGGATTGAAAATTTTCCTATAACTCGGCCGGGGATGACGGTCTTAGCCCCGGGCTCATCAAACGCACCCTCGATCCCGTGAATAGAAAGAGATGGGTACCTCCACAGGTGCATGAGAATTTCCTCCTACGTTAAAATAAAAGTATCCAAAGAATCTTTGATTAAAACTCGGTTCTGTTGTATTGTATTGTATTGCTTGTATTACCAACCTCTGTCCATCAGAGACACCACCACGGTAAGTTAATTATCACCTTGCGAGGCACCAGACACCACCGTGTCTGGACTGATGACACCAGTTGGATGGTCCCCCCAGGACATGAACCTGCCCGCTGTCCTCCCGTGGCCGCCCAAGCTGCTTCTGGCTGAGAAGCGCCCGTTTTGCATGAGCTCTGGAGTTTGCAGTTAATAGATGGCAAAAGGGCCCTTTCAGAAATTTGAATTTGATTACGAATGTCTATCCCTAAGCATTGCAATAACCGTGCACTAAATGCATTTTATTATGCAGAAGACCTCAAAGAACTCTTGGGATGTTTAGCTGGTTTTCCGCCTTCTTACGGCCATCCCAGAGCTAGTCTGAGGGAGGGTACGCTTCGTAAAAATTATTCTGCCAGTTCTTTTCAGCACGATTTCCCCTCTCTTGGCAGCTCCCCAGGAATCAGCCATAGCTACCAAACATCCCATTGTCAGGCAAGCATTTTACAAAGAAGGAAGAGAAGTAGAAAAGGAAAAAAAAATTTCAATTCGCCAGCAAGGAATGCTTTTGGCTTTGTGTCTACTGAGCACACTGAGGCAACAATGCATTAATTTACAGATTATCCCCGAAGGCTCTTGGTTTTGTCTGGAAAAATCAACAATTAGAGATCTGGGAGTTGAAATAATCTCAGACTCCTCTCAGTCTTCGAATAGGTAAGAAGCCCAGTGCACTGGCTGAAGGCTGGGTTGGGATTTCAGTTAGTAAACTGCCCTGGGAAAGCATGGCTGTGAAATGAGTAATTGCTGGTCGTGACGGGCCAGTGAACGGGGACCCCAGAAGGGCTGGTTGACCGAATCCGTAGGAAAGTGCCCATGAACGTCAGACTCTGCCTAGGAATTAACACCTGCTTTGGGTTCTAACACGCACAGAATTAGCACCAGACGGTACATGAGACACATGTTACCATCGTTCCTCTTTCCGATTATCCACCAATTTGTGGCCGTACCTTTGTATCAAACAGAAATTTCTTAACCTGGCTGCTATTCCGGTATTCTTCTAGGTCCAGATCGATGGATTTGTATATATTTTTTTCCTCTTCTGTAAGAGACGCCACGTGGTCATAGATTCCAGGGATTAGGATATGACCAGACGAGTCTATGAGGCTACCTGCAAAATACACACAGAAAACAAAGCCAGGTAGAGATTACGAGTATGCCGAAGTTGTGGTCTCAGAGCCAGACCACAGATGACTCTTCTGGGCAGCGGCAAGCCTCGTGACTGTCCCTGGTCCCTACGGGTAAGACTTGAGTTAGTCTTGTCAAGGTGGGGCAGAAAACACCTGGAGCTGAAGTAGATTAAGTTAGAGTGACTTACCTGGACCACGTTCAAGTTCTCAACTATACCTTTGGTATCATAAACAAAGTCTGTTGTTTAGCTTTGTCTTATCCTGAGTTAAAAGGTAATATGTGTTCATCATAAAAAATTTAAAATATATATGTACATATGCATGTGGGTGTGCATACATACATACATGCATACCTGAGACACTGAACATTTCCATCACCCCTTCCTGACTTCTCCCCTTACACACACACACACACGATGATAATATAATAAATACTCCTTTTTAATCAAAATCATAATACCCCTGAGGTCTAGTCTATAGGATCACACCATGACCGCAAAATCCTTTACAATGGATACCCATATACATGAGTCTGCTCTTCATGAAAGAGTTTGAGGACTAATAGGAGTGGGAAAATCATCAACGAATATATACAAAAGAAGCAGGTGCTGAGATTGAGTAAACACTGCTCACTACCTGGAGAAAATACTCAGCAAAGATGAAATGCAACCAGGAAGTAAACTGATACAAATGACACAAGAACGTCTCTGGGGCTGATAAATTAATCCTCACCCACAATACAATCACGAAATCTTCCCTTGTGTCCCTAAGCTTCCGCCGACAGTCTTCTAGAAAGGGATGGATCTGCAGAAATGAGTAAGAGGCACAGGTGCTCAGAGTCCAGCAGGAAGACACGTGCAAAGACACACGTGGGCGGCGGGTGAGCCCTCAGGAGGACGCCCTGCAGGGGCTAAGGGGCAGGAGCTAACTCGGCAAGACTTTTGGCATTTTTGACAGATAGATCTGGTCACTGCAGTCACCAAACTCAGAGTGCTCCCCGCAGCCAGGAGGCTCACGTTCATGTTACGAAACAGAACGGTGACATTTTAGCTGGTGTGCCAGGCGCTGTGACTTGGTGCCTGCGGTAAGCGGGGCCATGCTGTCCGGGGCTGGCTTTCTAAGCACTCAGGGTGCTTCCCTAGTAAAACGGCCCAGGCCCTGGTCCTCAGCGTCATTTGAAATGACGATTTCCTCTCCTTGGGGTGCAAGGCAGCCTTCCCCGCTGTGGGCCGGGGAGGAGTGTGGGTGGACACACATCCTGACAGAAGAGGAACAGGGTTTCCTCACTTTCCTGTCACATTTAATCACTCTCAGAGAAACCCGGTTAGAGAGAGCTAAGGAGCGCGGCTCGGTCTCTCCGGCCCTGCCTGAAACTCCGTCGCAGGGAATGCAGCACGGGCAAACGCCGCGGTCTGTGCTGCGCAGGAGTGATTCTGTCTGCACCTGCTATGTCCCACGTCCTTGCGCCCTAGTTCTTTACTATCGGGAGCGTCTGCGTAAGGACTGGATGCTTACGAACTGATTCCCACCCCCCTGCTCGTCTTGCACCTGAAACCATTATCCTCTGAATGTCATTTCTACAGCCACCACCGCGGTCTCAGGCAACACATGGCGGGTCAGAGGGTGCCTTTGAAAACCGCCTCAGGAAACTGGACCCTGGATCCTCAGGAGTCGGCTTGGAATTTTAAAATTTTAAATACCATCGGATATTTGGTGCTTACTGAAATGCCCTCAGTTCTTTCCTGCTTTGTGTCTTTTAGGAAAATGCAGCAGGGCTGGGGAAACGTCTGCAAGAGGGAAAGCAGGGGTTCGCGGTCTGTTTGTAAACACGAGCATCCCCCACCCATCTCCCGCCTCCCTGGCACGCCAGGCTTTACTCGTCTTTGCAGACGGGGACGTTATCTGATTGCGCTTGCACCCCCTAGTGGGGATTATTATCGTGCATGTCACACAGTTGGGGCCGGGTAAGCGTGCATCGCCCGTTAGTGGTCTCGGTAGCCATCGGGATGGTAGGGACGGACGGGGACCTTGAAGCCCAGGGAGGTTAGGAGACTTGCACAAGGTGGGACTGTCCCCTGGACTCCAGGCTTCCTGCCTAATGTGTGTGGCCCCTGTCAGTCTGCAGCGAGGACACAGCCGCACCGGCTCTCCCTGGGCACCCGTGTGTCCGGTGCCCCTGAGGGGTCCCGGGAGTCAGGGTGCTGCCGGGGCTTCTCCACAACGGCCCAGCGTGACAGCAAGCAAAGTTCCTGCTTGTCCCTGATAAACGCTACCGTTTATCGACCCTGCGTCCTTATGCGTTTGTACAAAGCATAGCAAACCACATAGCGGGCGCTGGTTACTTCATCTGTGCCAAAAACTAAAGTACGACCACGTGCTTTTCATATCCCGTTCGTGATCCTGATCTGACTCCTCCTTGGCAGAGCCACGTGCAATTGGGGGGCTAGCGGGACCCCCTGCCTGCTGAGGCTACACAGTCTAAAAAGAGGTCAGGCAGCAGCCGCGCCTGGGGGAATCAAAACCTGCTGCTGAAGATCTGACGATGCCGTTCCTAGCGGAGAGAAGATTAGTTCGGGTAAGGTAGAAAATTAACCTTTTTCCTAAAAATTATTCACACGCATGCTCTCTGAATTCTCCTGGGAAGTTACCAAAGTTCTCTGGTGCTTGGTTTGCTCATTTATAAATGGAGCACGGTCCTGTATTTACCTCGTATTGCTCTGAGGATGCAGTAAGAGGGTGAGCGTACGACACTTGCCCTGCATCACGCAGCCGGTCTGCGGCAGAGCAAGGACACGCCCTGTCACTCGCACTTGGAGCCTCCGTGTGCCAGGCTGGTCTGTCAAGTGACACGAGAGGCTTTGTAGGTGGAGGCCTCACCTGGGGCGTTGCTTCATTCTTCTCCCCTCTGGGCACCCCTTTGTTGGTTTGTCTTCGGTCAAAAAGCCCTGCGGGGTCTGCTGAAGTTGAGCTTGTAGTTAGGCTGGCTTGGGAATCCCACCCCACCCGCCTGGTCCTGGGAGCAGCCCTGCAGGGGTGGGGGGAGGCAGCCTCTCGTTCTTGTGCATCCTCTGGGTCTCCACCCTCTTGTCCTTGGGCACAGCAGGACGAATCACACTATCCAATAACAGAAAAGGGGGTGGATCGAGGAAGAGAATCCGTCCGTAAGAGAAATAACGGGGACGCGACAATAAGTCTAGGAACAGTTAGCCGAGGGGAGGAAAAGCTAAGAACGAGGCTTTTCCTCTGCAACACCCTATTCAGAGCCGGCTCACGCCCCTAAGGAGGAGAGGCACTTGGAGACAAACAGAACTGTGTTTAGCAGACCTCCTGATGCTTAAAAAGTGACATAAACTGAGGCATTACCAAGAAGAGCGACCAGATCAGCCATCGGCTCGTTAAGGATGCCACCGAAGGTCCCCGAGTGGAAGTCCTGGTCTCTGCATTTCACCTGCGAAGTAGGGAAAAGAGAAGAGACACGTCACTGCCTGGGCTCCCTGGGCGATGGTGTTTTGCAGGGTGGCAGAGGTGCCTGGTGTGTCCCTCAGAACTCAGGGAGGCGACCTCAGACCTGACTTCACCTCCCGTATTTCTCCATCACACTACGTGAAGCCTCCACCCCCGTCCTTGTCTTCATTCCCGCTGTCCCCTGATCCCCCGAGACCCCCTGCGTCTCCAGCTATCCCACTAACCACATCCCAGCCAAGACCACCAGGCCCTCCTTGGCCAAATGATGGAAGCTTACACCGGTGTCTTCCTCTTGGTTTCACCCACACTGCTGGCCATCCCTCCCTCCAGAGAAACTGTCTTCTCTCTATTGTTTGCTTGCCTGCAGGCCAGGTCCCTTACTGAATACATCTCCTCTGACAACGCCTGTTCTTCCTCCCACCTCCAAGTCTCATCCGTGGCGTGTCCTTCCTCTGACCACGGAGCTTCAAGAACTCACGTGAACTTTGCACACCCTGGTGTTCATCCCTGTCGCCTGACCTTTCACCTGAGCACCAGACCCGAAAGCACGGGGTGTGCCGCTGCCTTCCACCCGGGTGCGCGTCCAGTTTCTGGAAGTCAGTAGACGGAGAACTGAACTCAACCTGCTCTCCTGCAATTGCTTTCCTACCAGCCTGCTCCCGCCTGTGCGCGACACGTGCAATCAGTTACCGATTTCCAGTCAATTGGGTTAATTTTAAATTGTCTCATCAGCGCGTCCCCTCCCGTCTTCCTTGCCTGCCGGTCTAGCCCTGCTCCGACACCTTTCAGGCACAGCCAAGTGGAGCTTCTGTTTGGGCGCTTTCGCTGAGCGTTTATTTCACTGGGCAGCAACACTAGCTGAGCACTCCGGCGTGTGGAGTCTCCCTTTGAGACCGCAAGCCGCCTGGTCCCGCCCCCTGCTCACACATCCCCTCCTCCTCCTCTCCGGTCACTTTTCTGCCCCACCTGCTCTTGGCCCTCAAGACGTCCCATCCCTTGATCCTTCTGAGATTTCCCAAACTGTGGTCCTCCTGCCTTTATTTCCCCTGTTCAACCTAAATACCACTGGGCATCACCTGGACCCCTCTGTGGGCAACACCTTGACTTGTATCCCTACGTTCTCCATCGTGCCCGTCGGGAATGACCTCAACCCTGGTCAACTCGACCCACGTGGGCCTTCACCACCCCTGAGTGCTGAGCACGGCTGCACAGAGTCCTCCGTCTGTGTGGACAGGCCACGCCACACCCTGAGGCCGCCTGGCCCTTCTCCATTCTCTAGCCCTTTCTCTTACCCGTTGCCCATAGCGACCACTTCAAGCCATGGCTTCTCCACGGGTAAACTCACTTCCTGCTCAGCAGGAAACACAGAAGCCAGCAAGAGAGAAGACGTGCCACAGCTTTTCTCTCTCTTCCTACACGATGCCCTTGCAGAGAGGTTAATTCCTTCCCTGGCTCGGGACCACAGCCCTCCCCCTGCTCAGCACCATCCTACCCCTCTCCCGGGCAGGTCCCCAGCTGCGTCCTGAAGGCCCTCCCCGATCCCGGGCTCCGCCCTTCCGCAGACGGGTTTCTTGAGAGCAGTTTCCACAGCATAGCCCCTGCACCATCTCTCTGTGTCTGCGTCCCGCTAGGCGGAAACTTCTTGAGGGCAGAGAGACGCCAGCACCCTTGCCACTTCCCCTCGACCCTGTCGCTGGTCTCCAGCCCCTCGACCCGAAGGCACCCACCAGGGAGCAAGCACCGGCCGGCATCTGATCAGGCAACCTCCTTACCTCCCTGCTGCTCCTCCCTCCAAATTCCATAGCCATAGCTCCTAAACCTTTGGCAGTGTGGCTCACAAATCCCTAGGAATCCTCTCACCAGAAAAATGCATAAAGCACAACCACTGCAAGTTTTGGAGGGTTCACGAACGCCCCAGACCTCAAGGCCTCTGTGGCCTCCTCCTGTCCAAGGCTGTGTGTCCCAGGTAAGGACTCTGCTCCTGGGAGCACTTCCTCTTTCTTGCTCTGCAGGGTCCCAGAATGGGGTCCTCGCTGTATCATGCATAGCCCCGGATGCCTCCCTGCACTCCCGTGTGCAGATACCTCCACCGTGAAGTAGCTGTTCCCTCTCGTCCCGTACGTGACCGCGGGCTTCCTTCGGCTGACCCACAGGTTATCTGAGATCACGATGTAGTCTACGCCAGAGAAGAATCGGTCCTTTTCCTTTTGGACAAGTTCCTCCAGGGCGACAGAACCGGCCTCTTCCATCCCTTCGAGGATGAATTTGATATTCACAGGGAGGTCCTGAGTTAACCATAGAACAGAAAAAAAAAAAAATTGCACAACTTGCCCATTCACATTTTAAGATCCAGGATCCGTTTGTACTTGCTATAAATACATTACATTATTATTTACATTCCCAACAGTTCTGCTCACAGCAATGGGGTTTTAGGCAAGATTGTGAAGGAGAATTCAAGGTAATGCATCACACCCACCAACATGGCCCGTGGCCCCAAGGCCATGATAAGGATCGGGGGAAGGAATTCCTGCAGGAGAGGCACGGTCCACCCGCAGAGCCTCGCTGGGCTGCTACAGAGGGAAGCATTTTACTCCTCCTCCTCCCAAAAGGAATTTGGCAAGAAAGGTTACTCAATTACAAATCGCTTTTCTGTCCTCATAATTCTGAGCATGATAAAGGAGAACTTTTTCCTTTGAAAGATGTTTAAGCCTCGGGATAACTTTTACTTCAAGTATCTGTTATTTTTCAGCTGTGATTTCCATCTGCCTTTTAACTTATTCAAAGGGCTTTGATCTTGCAGCAGAATGGGGCTGGAGTTTTTCTCTAGTTAATATTAGGACATGAAATAGCTCCTTTAAAATTTTTACAAGGTGCCTCTCCTCCCATTTGGTTTTGATCTTTTGTATCTTTATAATTTATAACTTGGTAACTTTGAGAGCCACATAAAGAGCAGAGAGAGGTCAAAGTCTTTTCCTAGCGCGCAGAGCAGGGGCGGGAGAAGGGCAGAGGTGACCACCGCAGAGACGCCGCACGGCACAGACGCCTCCATCGGTTCCAAAGAGTGGGATTGACTCACCACAGAGTAACACGTGCAAAGTGAGCAGGGGATTACGTGTTAGAAAATAATAAATTATGTCATAATTAAAATCAGATAATTGGTCATCCACTTGGATAAGGGTATTGTTGGATAATGATTTTTTCTTTCTTTTTTTTTGACAAGAGTCTTACTCTGTTGCTGGGGCTAGAGTGCCGTGGCATCAGCCTAGCTCACAGCAACCTCAAACTCCTGGGCTCAAGCAATCCTCCTGCCTCAGCCTCCAGAGTAGCTGGGACTACAGGCATGCGCCACCATGCCCGGCTAATTTTTTCTATATAT
>CAUYPO010029168.1:0-17015 GCA_963574435.1 Cheirogaleus major
TTATCAAAGATTAGGTTACCGTATACTGAGGGTTTCATCTCTGGTATCTCAGATATGGATGCTTCTGTTCTTGTGCCAGTACCAGGCTGATTTAACCCCTTTTTTTTTTTTTTTTTTTGGAGACAGGCTTTCACTCTGTTGTCAAGACTACAGCACAGTGACATCATCATAACTCACTGCAACCTCTAACTTCTAGGCTCAAACGATCTTCTTGCCTCAGCCTCCCAAGTAGCTGAGCTTACAGACTTGTGCTATCATGCCCTGCTAATTTTTGTATTTTTTTGTAGAGATGGGGGAGGTCTCGCTATGTTCCTCTCACTGGTCTTGAACTCCTGGACCCTGCCTAAGTGCTAGGATTACAGGTGTGAGCCACTGCACCTGGCCCCAAATACATTTTAACAACAATTATACATTTCATACTTTTACAAAAATATGGTCTTCGATTAGTGATAATTACCATTTAAAACAAAAAATACACCAATTAAAAGTATGTGCAATGCTAAAATAAGAATTTTCAACTTGCACCATCTTTTATCATTCAAGGCTTAAATAACAACCCTTCTTTGAGAGACCTTCCAACTATCATTCAATCCTCCCTCTTCCATTCAAATTAATCTCTTCCCTCTGTTTTCAGAGAGCAGCACTTTTCTCCCAATCCATTATAGCATTTAGTAAAGTCAAGTATGTTTTTAGAATTAGTTGTATGTATGTACTACTTGACCAGGGCCCTGTATTGAGTACTTTTCTATACCAGCCTCTATCAGTGTCGCACGTGCAGCTAGCAGCCAATAAATAAACAGAATTCAATGAACTGAATAATCAATTATTTCAGATCTGAATTTCTCCATAGCCTGGGCTCTTTTGTGTAATGGTGAAGAATATGAGTTCTAGAGTTAAACTGCCTAGGTTCTATATAAAATGCTTAGAATAATACCTAGCACATAGGAAGAACCAAGGAAAAAAAACAGTATTGTTATACCAATTGCCTCTAAATAAAATTTATCCTAAATAAATTTACCCTAAATAAAATGTGGTTCTTGTTTCTTTGTTCCTCATTCCAATGAATGGCATTCCTGTCTACTCAACTCTTCAAACCCACACACTGATGCTTTGTCCACTATCCCCTTTCCCTTAGCCATCACATTCAATTAAACAACTCTTGTTGATTCCAACCTGTTAGTATCTCACAAATCTGTGTAATTCTCTCCACTGACAGACATTACCATTTTTTCACTGTAACATACTTATAACTTTTCTCATAGCCTTTTGTCTTCTACCCTCATCCACACTGTTGCCTAAGTTAGTGTCTAAACCACTAATGTGATAAAGCCTTTCAATTATTCCTTTTGGCAATCAGTCCAAACCGTGTCAGATGACTTTCAAGGCCTTACATTATCTGAGGGGGCCTGCTTATCTCATCAGGCACAAACTATTACCATGGCTCCCATCCCATTCAAAGTTTCAGTTTCACAGAAATTATTTAGTTTCCCCAAACCTGACTGACTCTTACTTTTCCAGCTTATAATTAAGGACTCATCGTGGACATGACTTATTCCAGGAATCCTTTCCCAAGTTGCAAACACTGGGTTAAAGGTTTCCTTCAATGTGAATTAATATTATCTTGTTTTATGGTAACATTTTTAACTATCTTTTAAAATGTCTGCTTATCTGTATGTCTTCCTCAAGAACAGTAAACTCATTAAGAGGTAAAAGGCACTGGTTTATCTCTAAATCATAAGGTTCTAACACCAAGAAAATATGTGTTGAGTGAATGAAGATTAACTACCTGATCATCTGAAAATGGCCATTTAAATTAATATACGTAGTAAAAAGAACACTAGAAGAGTTGGTCTTACTTCTACCATTCACTAGATACTTAATTCTAATAAAACTTGATGATCTGTAAAATATTTGCTTTATTCTTTTCTTCTAGTCTAGAAATGTTCTTGAAAGTCTCTGCCACTCAAAATATGTATATTCTTCTACATAGGATTAGTAATTATAACAAAATCTTATTTTAAGGATAACTGGCAATCAATTAACAATATCAAACTGACTTTTTAAAAACTTACCCAATAACTTTCAGTTTAATATTGACGATTCCTTCTCCCCTCTTGCCTCTCCATTCAATGGCTGCCTATCACCTTGATAGGCCTGTCACCTCCTTTTTCCCTCCAAGATTATTCACTAAGCTCTGCCTGCTTTTCATCAACTGTAACTCATTATTTCAGAAAATCTCATGCCCACATATAGAAATGAATCCTTTTTAAACTCTAGACTTTTCCTGTTTCTCCGTCAACTCTTATCCAGTTACTTCATTTAGGAAATGTTCTATTTCTCAACTTGAATCTAAAAGCAACCCTAATCATAGCTAATAATCATAAATAATGATCAAAACAAGAAGAGAGGAACTGGTTGGAATGAAGGTAAAAACAAAAAGAGCAGCACTGTCATCAATCTCTAATGTCCTGGGAATGCCGATAAATACTTTTAAGTGTTTCTATACAAGTACCTTTTTACTATCCCATTCTTCTAACTAAATCTATTTTACCTGAAGTAGACAATTTTAGATATTATTCAAGTTTACTGATTTTTTTTTTACTCTTCCTTTGAAGTTATTATTTCTAGAGTATGAGCTCCTACCAGTTTTCATTAAGAGTTTAGAGTATTTCAACTTCATCATGGGTTTAATAAAAATAGAATTTTGTGAGCTCACCTTGGATTTTAACTATGAGAATCAATATCTTTGTTCCTATGTAAAAATGCATTCAAATATTCAAAGAGCTATTTTTCCAGTGAACACTTAGATGGCAACTCATTGAAGGTTTTCATTTTTGTATTATCCCAGATAGGTGATTAATGATAAAAATCCAACTATACATTTAAAAGAAGACATTTTAATTATAACTAGAAAAAAATTATAAGAAAAATAAAGATATTTTAAATATTTTAATCACTAGTTAGACTAAAACTATTGAAGGAAAAATGCAAATCATTCTACCTTAAAGTCTTATATTTTATTCAGGTATACCTATTGGATCTTAGATCTCCCAAAACATCTTTAAAGTGAAATTGTATTTAAATATCAAAGATTATATAAGAATTCGTGTGCAAGAATGCCTATTTGTGAGCAAAACAACCATAATGACCTATAAATAAGTTGAAAAACATTTTGTAGAAGAAATATTTTTAAATGTTTATATTGTTTGTAGAAAATATCAAATTCCACAGAAGAGTATAAGCATGAATGGGAGCTGACTTATAATCCTATCAAGCACTGGTAATCACTGTTAAAAAGTAATTTTTCTATGAATATAATACATGAATATATATGCATTCATATATTGAGAAAATTTTTACAAAACTGGAATCTTATATGTAGGTTTATATTTTAACTTTTTCACACAAGCTTTTAATATGAACATTTTCCTATGACATCAAATATTTTCTATTGGCTAATTTCAAAGATGCTTTTCTACAGATATACTATGATTGATTTCATAATTTGCCTGCTATCAGTCAACAAAGACAATTTGTGGTTTTTATAAATAAGCTGACATAAATACCCTCATATTTTAAATAAAAGTCTTTTATATGCATTTTGGATTATTCCCTTAGGATATGGTCTTCGAAGTAGGATTATGAAGGATAACCACCTTAAATCCTTCAAAAATTTTATTCAATTGATTTCTGGAGACTTTGTGCCAATTCATACTCCTACCAGACTTCTACAAAAGTACTCATCTTATTATAATTTCTCAGTTTTATATATATATATAAAATTTCAGTTTTATCATTTATTAAATATTTATCAATTTCACAGGTTAAAAATTGTTCCTTATTAATATCTATTTCTTTTGACTATTTGTTAATTTGATTTTTTCATGTGTTTTTGATCATTTGTATTTCTTTGTCTCCTTTGGCCATTTTTCTATAGTGTATTTGTATTTTTGTTATTTATCTATAGCTGAGTTTTACACAACTTTGTCTACTATATTCCTGCAAATATTTTCACAATATTTCAGATTTTCATCTTTTAGTTGGAGATTAGACTGTAATTTCTACATTCAAAGGACTTCTGATAGTTTAGATAATATTTCATAAATTGTTTAATTTTCATAAGACAAACAGAATAAATTAATTACTAAAATAAAAATGTCATGCAACAGAATATTACTTTTGTGAGGCTTGGAAACTCTACCTCCATGTGTGTACATATATCTACATCTATCAATCATAGGTCATATCATAAAACATCATGGATAGATAGCTGTAGGTATCTATGTATATCTCCTTAATGCTTAAAGCAGCATCTAACATACAGTAGTATCAAATATTTGTGGTATAAATACTTTTTCCTAATAAAGCTTTTTAGTAAGTTAGAGCACTTTATTTACTTAACTAAAACCAAATTAGAACATTTTATTTACTTACTTAATAAACAAACCCAAAACAAAACAAAAAAAGCCTTATTCTGGAAAGTTTCAGGTATTGACAAAGCAACTGCCTGAAAGGAATTTAGTATGGCCAAGATTTCAAAAGTCAAACTCAAGGTCTATAGAAGGAGCCCAGAATTACTTATCAATACCTCCTTTGGACATGAGGAAACTGTTACTTCATCACTGCCCTCTGCTGGTGGTATCATTTCCCTTTAATTTTCCCTCCACGAGCTGACCCTTTGCTTCACAAAATTACTTCTAATCTGCCTCTATATTTAAACCACACGCAGCTAAAAATAGCCTAGCCATCTGGAATTTAGTAAGTCTTGTAGGAAATAAATTGTGCTTCAATGTAGAGCTCTGCGTTGTTTAAAGCATACCCTTCCAGGTTATCAGAGTCTGATTCTATGTGACTGCACCTTTCACTGCTTTTGTGCTACTATACAACTAAGTAAATCGTAGATAACTGATAGCAGAGCAAAATAACTGTTGACTATATACAGGTAAATAAATTCTGTCAGGCAGAAGTTCAATTGACTTCCCTACCCCACTGAGGAAGAAGTCAGTTTGTCCAAGTTTATTTTAGTATTACTGATCTATATGCCTGTTTTTTAAATTCTCCTTTGATCTGGTTGTAACACCTCCCTGTTTCCTTTATTAATAATGAGTTAAATAAAATCTTTAACACTTGTCCACTTTATATGAGAGTCATGATTACATTTTTTAAAAAATTATTCTTAAACAGACTGAAGGCAGACTCTACATTTTTCCCTCACAGAGCAATTCAGAAATAAAATGATATGGGCCTATAGACAATACGACTATGCCCTAACAGCCAAAGTTGTTTCATTTGGACCATCTTATATTTACTTAATACCCATCATGTACTAGTCGTGGTCCCTTCCCTTAAGAACACCCAACACCTTGGCAAAGGAATCCTATAAACAGTTATGACTGTTTGCAGCATTAATACAAGTCAAAGTGTTGTGGTAGTGCTTAGAGGGAGTAATTAATTGGGATGGGAGGGGTGAAGAAAGGGATGAGGAGGAGGAAAGGCAAAAGTCAGAGGGTGGTGAAAATAAATAAAACAAATAAAAATACCCTCAGTACAGTACTTAAACTGTCACACATTAATGAACAACACACTCTCATTTATTTACAAAACAAAGCAATGGTATGAGAATGATTCCTACATATACTGGAATGAATAAAACGGATGCAAAAGCTGTCTGTAAAATCAAAGTTATTCTAGAGGGAATAGAACAAGTAGGAGAAGGAGCAGGTAGCAAATACTGATGTGAATTTCACCACTAAGTGTTTCGTAAAGCAACTCCAGGTTTTTCACTAAGGAGTTATTTACTGATTCACTAGGCTTCTACTCCTCTCTTTTGGCTAATAGGAAAGCTACTACATAGCCAACTTCAAAATCTGTGTAAGATCACAAGATTAATGTCATTGGACCTTAAATACAAAAGCTATGAGTTGCAAAATAAAATCTCATGCAGATGATTTATATCATTTCTTAAAATACAAAATAAAGTAATAATGGCAGCTTTTGATCCATATAAAACATACTTTAAATAAATTATAATAAAACAGTACACTTTTATAATGAAGTTCACTTGTAGTCCAGTACAACCTGAATACTTCTTATAGACTAATTTACTACTAACTACTTACTAATGAAGCTACTACTTATTTACTTTGAATACCAGTTTACTTTACTATATAAGCAGTAAAAATAAAATGCAAAAATTTTGACCTTGTGCTATAAATGAGGGAAATAACTGGTCACCCTTGAGGCTCAAGGGATTTCTTCCTTCTGGCTTCCTTCCAGAATCTGGGACCTTTCAAAGGAAGCAAGCAAAGTAATTTCCTGTTACTATTGCGAATGGTCCTGACTCCTAGTATCATAGCTTCCAGGAGACATTTCAAAGTAGAAGAAGGATTCCAGAAGTAGGTAAAGGATTTACTTCTAGCTTCAGAACCACATACCTATATGTTTAAAGAGTTAAATTTTTGAGGAAAAATTTAAAGTGGATAGGGATAAATTGGAATGTTCAGATTAAGCAAGGAAAAGAAAGGACTCAGAGAAAAATCTTAAGTGACTAATATAGGGTTCTATTTCAAACAGAGTAGTTAATACTTAAAATCTCCATTATATTTTACAGTGTACAATGTACTTCAGAATATAGTATTTAATTTAATCTTCACAACAATCTTAGTAAGCAGATAAGAATATTTCCATTTTACATATGAGAAACCAATACACAGAGGTTGACTTGCTCAAAATAATATAGTTTACAATGGATGAAGATGAAACCAGAATATAAGCCTTTATATCATTCATTCATTCATTCATTCAGCCATGGCTGTTTATATGCTTATCACCTCAATATATTAGAAGTTGGTTTACAGTAGAGACTTTGGTGCATCCTGTTTCTATACAGAGAAAACTTGCAATAAATAATTGTTGAATGAAATGAATAAATGAATGATTATATTAAAATGGTTGAGCAATAAAAATATAAGAATGGCAATAAAACACTGCAAAGTAGTTTTTTACTTTTAATAACAATAAATTTGAGAATCAATACAACACAAAGTAACCATCATGATTTGAAAAAGAAAAAAATATTTTAAACATATATTTGCTTTAATATATGTGAGGATTTAAATATATACCTGTATTAAATCTGTATATTCTCTTAATTACTATTCTAGATAGAATTTAACATTTCTTATACTTGAAAATATTGTGCTTTTTTCATAACATGTTATTTAAACTTTTAAAAAACTATAATCAAAATGCATATGGCAAATATTTTATACCTTTCATCGTGTGTATATGTGTGTCTCTAAATGGAAAAAAAGATTTTTTTAAGTAATTAATACGATAAAAAATTCTCTTTGCTACAAATGCAACATTCTCAAAAGGCTATGTCCTGGAAATTATCATAATCCTTTAGAAATTGTTTATATTACAATTAAAAATCACTTTGTTCCTATGTTCCCACAACTACCTCGTATGGTAAAGAGATCAGTAAACTTACTTTTATGCGTAACATCTTTAACATTTGCTCCCCTTTCTGTGCTTGTGATTAAATGTAACATTTTGAAATCCCAAAGTTCTGAGAAAAACATAAATCCTTGTCTCACAGCTGCTGTTTGACTGTGGAAACACATGCATTTTCTTTTCAAGCATCTACCATCAAAACTCCCAAAGGGCTTGGACTGGAGAACACCTGCATCTCTTCATTTAGTTCCAATAACAGGGCCTAAACTCCAAAATTACAAAAATAGACGCTCTGTTCTGCTGTAGTTACATTTTGCCCCTAATTCCCGTGAACAAAAATGCTAGGAGCATGAAATCATTCAGGCAAGCTCTGTCATCAAGAGGATAAGACTTTTTTGCACCAGAAGCCCAGTGGGAACATGATAGAAAACTGGCAACAATTACAGATAAAGTACATAGGAAAGTCCTCAGGGAGGAAAGAGGAAATGTAATAAGATAGATGGGTATAATTTTTACACATTTATGCCCAAACCACAAATGTGAATTGTCTTTAATTGCTGCAATATATAAGCATTCTTATGCATGTGTTCTGTCAAAAATACTAAAAACATAACTTCAAGGCAACTCACTTATTACTGTGAGAATTTTTTGACACAAAAAGGACATTCCCTTTATATTAAAATTTAAAATGTAAAATACCATTTCTATTTGTAAAACTCCTTAATAATTCATATCCTAACCAACAAATTCTGAATGATGAAATAAAAAAGTGTGTCGGTCTGCTGGTATGTTTTAATCAAGAAGGAGAACTACCTCCTAATCTCACTATGAATTTCTAGAGACTAGAAATGTAATTCTGACTTTCCTTTCCAATAATAATGATCAAACGTTTCCCATATTCAATGAGCAAAATATACAATTATTTTTAATTTATGACAATCTGGTAAAGTTAAAAATGTTACACTACTTATTTCTGAAACTAATTACACTAGATAATAAGAAGATTGGCTTACATTTAAAGATACTTTAAGATGAACATTTGTTTTACATTTCTTAAAGTAACATTATAATCACATAATTCTATTTTTCTCATCTTAGGAAAAAAATGTTATTTAGAGTTCTATATATTAAAAGCAAAAACAGTATGTGCATCTGACTTGCACAAGTAACTATAGCTAAGCAGATACTCTAAAAGATGTCTTCCTTCATTAATGGTGGACTGAAATCAATTAATTAGGCGAAATTTCAGAGAAATAAGTATAAAGCTCTACATGTAGGTTCATAAGCTAACGTAGACACATAAAATGTGTAAAACTGTCTTAAGAGAAGCTCATGTGAAAAAGATCTATAGTGTCCAGTGGTACACAAGCTCAAGACGAACAGCAACAAAATAGAAGTCCACTACACAAATTTGAGAAGTATACATGCTATATTTTGTGCTATGTGGAGGATTGTGTGAAATTTTGGAGTACCATTTTAAACAAGACATTTTCAAACATGAAGTGGAAGTAATCATTATGGCAATGAATCTGAAGACAAATCATATGGGAAATGATGGAAATAAATTTACAATGTTTAGCCTAGGGCTAAGCTATTCAGCTAAAAAAAAAACAGCTTTCAGGGAACATCTACCATATGCAAGGAAGAAAGGAGGAGGAATTGAGCTAGTACAGAAATTGACAACATTAAGAGGGAAATAGTATCATTAATAAAAAGAGTAAATAATGAAGTATGAAATAGGGAAGAAAATTATATCGAGTTTAGTTTTACTTTTTTAATATTTTTTTCAGTTCCTCCTCTCACCCTACCCAAGTTTAGTTTTAAATATGTTAGACACCATTAAAATATCCACTGAAAAATGTTTACGAGGTGGCTGAAATTTTGAGTCTGGATCTCCAAAGAAAATAAATAGATAGAGAGATATAAAGTTATGGTTGGTTGCTTGCTGAAAACAGAAGCATTGATTAGATCATCCATACAGAAAGAATATCAATAACATCATCTTGGAAATGATGTATATTTAAGACACAAAAGAAACATGTTTGAGGAGGGGAACAAAGCAAGAAGAACCAAGAAACCACATTGTTCTGGTGTCAAGAATTGTAAAGGGCCTAAAATTTTACCCTACCACAGTATCGTGAATGCTGCAGAAGACAAGGCTCTAGAGTCACAGACTAAGGACTTTATTACTCATGGCACAGGAAGAAACATATTTGCATCAGGTCCCTTTGCCCATCAGGTCCCTTTTACAGGCAGATGTGTCCAGATGGATACCTGTACATGCAGTGAATTACATAATGGGAAATGAACCCTGAGTTAAGGAACCTAGTATTTTATAACAAGCAGTAAACATGCCTTCTGTTTGCTCCAGAGTGAGACACAATATTTACAAGGATGTTCACTATACACACATCTTTGAAAAGATAGTCCAGAACAAAGGGCGCAAAAAAACAAAAGATCTATAGAGACTTGTCACTTAACACCTGAAGCCAAGAGAGACTAAGGTTTCAACAGAAAGGGTATGATCATAGCTGTAAAGGCTAGAGACTAAAGAGAATGAATACTGAATGGGGAAAAAAAAGATAAGATAGCAAGTATTGTCAGGTACCTTTGAGGCTGATATATTATTTCATGTCACCTATAAAAGTAAAATAAGACCAAAAAATGGAAGTTACAGTCCAACAAGCAAAAAATCTACTAGTAATTAGAACTGTCTATCAGAGGAAGACATTGGTGGGTACTTTCTCCAATGGTAGAGAGATGCAGGAGAAGGAAGAAACATAGAGAAAGGAGAAGGAGGCTAACGTGTATTAAGAGCTTATTATAATATTTATCTATCAAATACATTCATACCTTTGACCATCTGTCATAAATATTCATTCATTCAGCAAATGACTTCTTAAGAATTTCTTATGCGTCAGGCAATGTTAGGCCCTAGAGATAAAATGATAAACAACCAGTGGCTAACTCTGCTCTCATGGAACTCATAGTGAAGTGGCAAAGACAGACTATATAAATATACTCTTGTCATATGGGCCATGAAGAATGTAATAGAGGTACTTAATTAAATTGAGTGTAGAGGGAGGGGAGAGACAAAGGCAGGGAAGGGTTCCTTGAAGAGGTAGTAACTGAGCTAAGATTTTAAGACTGAACTGAAATTAAACATAGAAAGGGCCAGGATGGTTGTGAGAATTCCAAACAGAAAGAAAACAGCATACGTAAAAGCATAATCACCATTGAGAAACTGAAAAAAGGCCAGTAGAGCTTGAGCAAACAGAGAGAAGGAGATGTTTAAAGAGGACTCCTAACACTGGCTTAGAAATTGAAATGATGACCTAAGCTCTTTTGATACTAAATTGATGGTACTTTGTGATGATTTTCTATTCCTAAATAATAGACACTCCAAAATTTATTTAAACATTAATACCATGATTAACAAAGACTCAGAACTTTTTAGCAGGCAGAACCTGCTATAACTCATGGGAAAAATAAAGCATATAAAGGAGAGACAAGGACTATATTTAAAAGAAAAGAAAAATATTTAGAACCCATCTTAAAATGTTGCATACATCAATTATAGTCAACAGGTGCTTCTACCTATGAAGGAGTCAGCAAAGAAGCTATTTCTCTGTTTGACTTTTAATATCTATACAAATGTAAGAAATGTTAGTGTCATTAAATGATTTCCCTGAATAGTGACCATGAATACAGAAAGCATGCTGGCACACTGTATTCCCACAAGAGTTTTCAGCGCCTTTACTGTTAATCAGAGTCAGTCAAGTGCAGAACGCAATCAAAGGCAGAAGAGGGAAAAGTACAAAGGGAGTTGCTGAGACTTCAAAGACAAAGCAATCCTGTGAGATCATGAAAGTATGGCTCTTTTGACAGTGCTTAATATAAAGTAAAAAAAATAACTCCTCAAAGTTAAAAATTTTAAACTAGAGGATATGATGCTTAGCAATGCGTATCCTAAGGTAAGAAGACAAAATGGTAAACAGCTTATGACAGTGGAAAAATGTTATAGTCAGAAGGCCGAGATTCTAGTTTGGAGTCTGAATTACTAGGTACTTGGAACAAGTCATTTAACTTCTGGGCCTCTATTTCCCCCCATGTAAGACACAAAAAATATTTGCTGTGCCTAAAACAGTCTTCATTTGTAAGCAAATAAAATAATTTACATTATTTAATGTAATTTACATTACATTAAAGTTAGCTGTTAAATTGTAAAGTACTGTTTTTATAAGAAGATTTACTAACACCATTAATATTTCTCAGTCATATTAATTCCCAATTCCATTAATAAAGCTATTCACTCCCTCACATTCCAAAATCAGTCAAAAGACTGCCTAACAAAGCTCCTCTCAAAATTCACTTCCTAATTGACTTCAATATCATATCCACAAAATTTGCTGGTCCCCAATTTTAAACAAATTGAGAGAGGCCATCAATTTGGGAAGATATGCTCGATGGCAACTGTCTTCCACACATCATGCCATGATCTTAGAAGCCAGTTAGTATGATCATCATTCAAATTCTATAAACCGATGGGAAAAGTTCATTAACAACCTCACCTGGACCTATCTATTTGTAAAAACACAAACAAGGATTGCTCATGCTTTTTTCTTTAATTATTTACATAGAAAGGTTTAACCACGCAGCATCTTTTTTTCCTTAAACATAAGGAAAGCTTCCTGTTTAGTCTTATTTCCACTTGATGCTCCAACCTCAAAACAAAAGTAAATGTAACATCTCTTACTTGCTCATTCATTTACTAAATATTTATTGTTAGCATACTATGTGCAGGGTATTGTTCTAGACATTGGGAATATAATAGTGACTAAAAAAAAAAAAAGACAAAAATTCTTGCCCAAACAAAGCATAAAATTCTAATAGCAGAAGAAAAACATCAATAATATAAATCAGTAACATATAAAGTATGGTAGACTCTGATAAGCACTAAGAAAAACTAAAGAAGTATACAGAAATAAGAAGTATAGTGTCAGTGTTTGTGTAAGAGAGAGAGAAAAAAAAAAATTAGACACAGTGGCCAGGAAGGTACTTGCTGAGAGGGTGATAGTTCAATAAAGTCTTGAAGGACTGTTAATAAATTATTTCCTCATTTACGATTTATTTACGATTTGTCCATAACGTCATACATACACATCCAATTTAAATCTTATTTCACAAATATAAGATTAATCAAATATATCTTAAAACTAGCTTAAAAAATAGTACTTCTAAGTTCTCTAAACCATATCATAAATACCTAAGCCATGAATGTAGGGTGGCAGTTCCAAGGTGGATGGAAAAATAAAATTTAAAAATGCCCTAAATAAAGTATATGAGCATAATTTAAGTTAAAACACGTTACGTTTTAGGATTAAAACATACCCAAAGGAATATTTTCAAAGTACTAAATAGATGATCACACTAAAGTTTTACACACAAATCCATAAACATATCACTAAACACAACACAAATACTGAAGATTAAGTAAATTTCCTTAACAAGAAAAAAATGTAAAACTTTACCCTATAAATATCATAGGTGTCACAGATAATTTTTCTTATACCAGTTTACTTTCAGATCCATAAGAAAGTTAAAAATGCAAATATAATTTTGAGACCCTAGAATTGCTTTTAAATTACAAATAATAATATAACTATTGTTAGGAGAAAGATCACATTATTATTTAAATAAGTTTTACTCATTTACTCATTGTGGCAAAAAAAAAAAAATTAGGAGTCCTTGTCCAACTCATGAATATGTAGCAGATTCAAATAAGATTATCCTCTTCTTGGGTCTCAAAATTGTAACTGAACAGTCTGATCATTTTAATAACATCTTAATAATCTGATGATTTGAAAACAAAAACTACTATGTAGATAATTATATAAAGGAATTTACTAAACAGCATATTTAAGGAACATGATTAAATAGGCATTAACAAAGGCAGGATGTTTATTTAATCAACAATCCCTTCTTCCCAAAATAGTCCCACTTCCTGTTTTCATAAAGTTTTATTGAAACACAGTCACGTCCATTCATTTAAATATTGCCTGTGGCTATTTTAGTGCTACAACAGCAGAATCAAATACCTGAGACAGAGGCTATATGGTTCACAAAGCCTAAAAGATTAGCTATCTGGCTCTTTACTAAAGTGTTTACCAATTCCTACCTTAAA
This sequence comes from Cheirogaleus major, assembly GCA_963574435.1. Lineage (NCBI taxonomy): Eukaryota > Metazoa > Chordata > Mammalia > Primates > Cheirogaleidae > Cheirogaleus > Cheirogaleus major. Next base: position 13,640 of record CAUYPO010029168.1, read on the forward strand.
AGATGGGTAAAATCTTTTATCCATAGGCACTGCCCTAGTTTGGGTCTTGGAGTCATCCTCACATCATTCTCTCTTTATGGGTCCAGACGCATTGTCACCAGGCTGATATCTTCTTTTTGATGAGCGTTGTCTTTAGAAGGATGCTGATAGGCATCCTCAGACTCATCTTTCAAATACTAATTTCCATTTTCTAATGTGGATGCTATTCGGCCGCAAATGATAATGCAACAAAACTCATCTTTTGAATGTTTTTGTGCCCCTGCATATGTGCAGTTGTGCACTGCTTTAAAATTCACCTCCATATAGTCTCTGTCTAGTTGGTTAATTACAAATCTTTTCATAGTTTCTACTTTGAACTTAGCAATGCTTCAAATACTTTCTATAAGCTACAGTATTTACCGAATAATGTTAATAAAGCTATAGTCTTAGACAGCTATTTGAAACTACTCACTGACCAATTAGTTCTAAAGAAATAATTCAGACCCCCTACCTTTAAAACAATCTCTATATTACTCTAATTGCCAGCCTCATTGACTGGCCACCTTGGCTTTATTAACCATATATTGGCAAAGTGAACTCATGGCTGACATTGGTCTCTACACCTATGATACCTTTATTTTGCCACCAGTCTTTATTGATCCTTCTGGTATTTCTTCTCAACATGAGACACTGCTATTATGGTATTGAATAAAATGAAACAGATTCTAGGCAAAGTGCTAGCAGAAAAAACTAAAGCTCTAAGAAATAAGATCATAACTGCTGAGTTTTTTTCTCAGTTTCAACATCAAAATCTTTTCCTTTCTACAAAACTACAGAAGGCCCAAATAGCTAATTTGATATGACAAACTTTGGGTTACAAAGTGCTACCCAAGAAAATATGTATTAAATGAGATATGATATATTTTAAAACTCAGTTGTACTTTACAGATATGAATTTGAGGTTAAACACTATATATACAGCTAAATTTTCTCATATAAAATAAAGTCATAATTGTTTATAAAAACATTTAAATTATCAAAAATGATATAAAAATATTTCACTTGAATTTTGAAAAAGTACAACTGCAGGGAATATCCCAACGATATACAAATCACTAAAAAAGAAAAAACATGCTCAATTTTAAAAGCCTTTCTGGAGAAGAAAATGCAAAATAATGGAATAATAATATATTTGTACTTACCAGAATTGTGGCAGTAGTCCATATATTGTGGAACTTGAACTGTGAAGGCTATCAAATCGGGAGCTAAGAGAGATTCTGGCTTTCTACTCTCATTGAGCCACTTGGTGCAATGAAGGTCTTTAGTGTCAGAAGGACCCTGAAGCAAAGGAATCAACTTCTCTTTTCCACTGTCCACTGGATAAAAATATTTATAGACAACAACAACAAATCTTATTAAATAAAATATAGGAGTAGCTTGAGGATGTTTGATCTTAAAATATATTAATACCATAATATAACATTTCAATTATATTTGGTAATTTTAGTTGTATGTTTAGTTATAAGGAGTCTGATAAATTAAAAGTATTTTTAACTCTTAAAATTGAGTTTTAACATTTTGCTAAAGAATGTAAAAAAGTTTATAAAGGAAACAACTTGAACACATTGTCTTCTGAAAATTCAATGGAATCTGTACTTTTATAGGCTTATCTTGAAATCTAGTTGATGCTGGAAAAATTATAAACAGTTTAAGAAAAATATTATAAAATAAAATATTGGTAGGAAGGTGAAGTCAATTACAACCCTAAATTTAAAACATCGGGATTTTCTTTTTATTCCATCATGCTAACAACATCTTAATTATTGTGTCATATATATCTATACCACCTATCCCCCTCCAAAAGGTATAAGAATAAATATTCCGGGGGGGGGGAGGGTTGGCAGGGGCAATATATATAACCCTAACAATATCTGTACCCCCATAATACAATGAAATAAAAGGAAAAAAAAAGAATAAATATTCCTTCAATTTTCTCCCTTATAACCATTCTTAAAACTACATAAAGTTTTTCTCCTTAAATAAAAATTAATTTATTAAAGTCAAGGAGTATCATCCTGGCACGATTAAAAAAAATTTAAGTAAAAATTTAAAACCTCTGATTCACAGGAACAATGAGTAAATTCTTGTTTCAGTAACGCTCCTTGTAAAACGCAAGGCCAATTCTCCTATACAGGCAATAAAGTTTTACACGGTCCAGCTGCACATACCTGGGGCTTTGGCACAAATTTTTATTGATCCCATGGTCCCAGAGGCACATTTGACCAATGATGTGCTGCAGTACTTCAATTCAACATTCTGGATTGAGCCCTCAAGAGTTGGCAGGGGATTCTTAGATTTCACACCTAATAAAAGAAAACTGCAAATGTACTAGCCGATTGAATTTAAATAATTTTTATATTCCTTCACCAAGGCATTTAAACTTAATTATACTTTAATTATCTACCTCAGATGTTCTTACAGTATTTGTGTTAGGTTTCATAGTTCAGTGTTTAGGAGGTGAAAGGACGCGATTTTAAAATAAATGGGCTGAATTCTTTTAACTATACTTATGTAGTCAGCTCTTGACTAGTCAAGCTCACAAAATAGAAGTAAACGCACAAATATTTGTTTAAAAAACAAGAGACAGTTTAAAAATCATATTTGGCTTTAGAATACAGACTAAGATATTTCTTCTTGAAATAAATTCAATTTATAAATTAAGTTTCATTTAGGCAGAGGCATTTAAACAGAAAACTACCTGAGTAAACAAACTCCCTGAAATATCTTGATTAGGTGGAGTGAAGAGATAAAAACAAAATACAGGTTGAGTATCCCTTATCTAAAATGCTTGGGAACAGAAGGGTCTTGAATTTGGGATCATTCTGGATTTTGGAATATCTACATTATATATTTACCAGTGGCGGAGGATCCCTAATCTAAAAATCCAAAATCTGAAAAGCTCCAATGAGTATTTCCTTGGGGCATCACGTTGGCACTCAAAAAGTTTCAGATTTTAGAGCATTTGGGATTTCAAATTTTCAGATTAGAGATATTCAACATACAGCTCAAAACAGCTCCTAAATTAAAAAATACAATAGCTTATAAACAATACTGACATGCTCTATGTAGATAAAAGTGAGCAAAACGATTTTTATCAATTAAGAAAAAAGTGAATATTAACAACTCTACTATATACTACTTGTTAAAGGATATAAAATAATTACCATAAATAAGTGGTTGGGAAAATTTCATTTAAAAGAGAGAACCTCATTTTGGTCATGAAGGGTAGGTAAGAATTAAATAAGCAGAGAAGCTTTAAGAACATTATACTGACAGTATTGGCAACCACTGTGATGGTGGTGGTGGTGGTGGTAGTGATGGTGGTGGTGGTGATGAT